>JAAMXP010003339.1:54222-77446 GCA_019693395.1 Ettlia oleoabundans | reverse complement strand
CCCCTATTGAGTCACCGCCGCCCCCCACGCCCGAGCCCTCTCCACCGCCGCCCAGCCCAGTTGTGGAGTCGCCGCCTCCTGTGGTGCCCAGCCCAGTGAGTCAACCCTGCTTGTTTTTTTGGAAACAACAAAACGCTTGGCATCTCTGCCTGCCCCGTATACCCTTTCTAATGCCCAACCGCTGACCCGTGATTCGCCTTCTGCCGCTGCGTGTTCCCTGCAGCCTCCAGCACCCGTGACAATCCGGTGCAACCCTGCCAACTTCCAGCCCACCAGCAACGAGCAGATCAACATGAGGCTGACAGGTGCGTGTCAGGCAGATGGGACTTGCCAAACGACGATGCAAGTGCAGTTTTAGTGGGTCAGCTGCAACTCCGGAAAGTCACCAAGCTTGGGCATTAAGGCATACGGTGCAACAGTAATCCTGATGCACAAACAGTGGTATGTCTTTGCTGGCTAGCTGGCCTGAGGATCGGTACTTGCTGTTTCCACTCAGTGGCCCTCGCCTCCTCCCCGCCAACCGCCACCCTGGTTCCCATGCTTCCCTCCTTGTATCCTACCCCACTCCTATGTGCAGGCGCAACTGTTGAGGAATTGAACTCGGAGCCTCTCAACAGCCAGTTCAATGAGGTCATGTCCCAAATTGCCAACCAGTGCGCGCAATATATCTCCACCACCTCCGCATCGGCCAGCCGTCGCCGGCTAATGCAGGCGGGCGTGATTGCCAGCACCACCACCATCTCCAGCCTTGAGCCCTCGGTGAGGCTGCAACTAAAACACATTGGTCTAAGGGGAAGGCTGCATCACATATGCTGTGCAAGCGGTGGTGGTGTTGCAAGCTTGCTACCATTTGCGATGCATGCCCGCTACCTGTTGGGTCAGTCACATTGGTGCGCTGTTTGATTGTTGCCGGGCATGGTTATGGGAGTGGTGTGGGACATTGTTTTGTGCTGCGCCACTGTTGCAACCACCCCCAGCCAAATTTGCGATGGTGTTGGTGATTGACAAGCTCCCAAGTGCTGACTTACTTCCTGCGTCTGTGCAGGCCATCCAAGCCAGCGTGCAGGCGGCTGTCGCAAGTGGCGAGCTGGCCGACCGGCTGCGTGAGCTTGGGCTGGAGCTGGTGGACGGGTCTGTCAGGTGGGTGGGATTGGCGGGTGCTGCCTGGCTGGCACAGGGAGTGGTGGTTGACAGGGGCATTAGTGGGGTCGGTTAACGGTTCAATCAAAGAGGTGTGTTTGGCAAGCCCTTTTTGACCCTACACAATTCACTCTTTGAACCTTTGAACACGTGTGCTTTGACCACTTCACCCACTCTCGGCTTCCGTCAATTGTTTGGAATGCAGTTATGTCACCAACACCGACTCCACCCCGCCGGCCCCTGCACCTGAGCCTGACAGCAGCGGCGGCGGCCTGTCTACTGGCGCCATTGTTGGGATTGCCGTGGGCGCAGCTGTTTTGCTGGCGGCAGGTGCGTGAAACTGCAACCATTGGCAATGGGCATCAGAGGTAACCATCCCTAGCGCAGGCGATAGCCACGTAGTAGCCAACGAGGCTGCCAGCCCCTCCGCTTTGCTGGTGTGCCTGCTGGGCTGCCATGTATTGGCGCTTGCTTTATTATCTTGACTGAATTTATCTTCCGCCGGTCTTGCTGCAAATGCTGATCTTGTCTCTGATTCCCGTGTTGCAGCCGGCGCTGGTTACTACTACTACCGCAAGAAGAAGGGCGCCGCCATACCGCCCCCGGCCAAGACGGGTGACATGTACTCCACCAACCCTGCATTTGGGGCTGACGACGAGCAAGAGGACCTGCCTGAGCCGAAGGGAGGCAAGAGCCGCACGGTGCGTGCCTGTAGCTGAGCGCTACTTTTGCTTCCCTGGCCTGCGGTACAGTACATACCTGCCTGGCATACCCCACGCAGTCGTTTCAATCAGCTGAGTGGAGCACAACCAGGATCTTTGGGGCCGGATCCAGGCGCTGCCTTTTGTGGGCGCCAGCCATTGAGGTTACTGGCCCATGGTTTGCGTTTACTGCCTTCCAGCCTTCCTGTCATATGTCGCCTGCCTGCCTGACTCCCTGGCTACCTTCCTGCCTGCAGATCAGCAGCGCGGAGAACCCAATGTTTGGCACGGAGGACATTGAGGGCGGCGGTGCCAACCCGCTGTTCGGCGGGGCCGCTGTTAACAAGGGAGACGAGTCGCCTACCGGCCCCGACACTTCCGGCCCTGAACGCGGGGTGAGTGTTACTCACGCCTGTTCTGACTCATTGTGCAGCGGCCCACACACAAGCTATCTTGCACGCAATAGCTGACTGCCCTTCCTGACCTGCCTGGAATCCATGCGCGCCTGCCATTACAGCAGCCTTGCAGGATACAACAAAACACCCAGCTCAATCAACCTGCCACGCACGTGAACAACCAGTTGAACAAGTTCTTATCTTATGCGAGCTGCCTCGTGGTGCTGCGCTGGCTTTGTCTGTTGCAGATGTCTGCGGCGGAGAACCCCATGTTTGGCTCCGAGGATGCGGGGGCGGGCGCTAACCCGCTGTTTGCTGGCGAAGGCGACTCTCCCACGCACGCCAGTGCCGCCAAGGCTGGCCGGGAGGTGGGTGCGGATCCAGGCTGACAGTGTGGAGATGCATGAACCCTCTGACAGTGCACCCCCAATGGGGCACCTTGCTTGATCAGAAGTGTGCTGTACTGTCCAGTTAAGCGAATGAGCTGCCTGGCAAAGCATGTGGGTCGGCAATCGTGGCTGAGGCAGCGACATGTCACTGGCTCTGCAGGCACAGCAGATGTACTGTCAAAACAAACTCACAGCTGTTTGACCCCCTGCAGCATGGTGCTTTACACTCCCCTTTCTCTTTGTTTGCAGTTCTCTGCCGCCAACCCCATGTTTGGTGGCATCGATGATGATGAGCAGGACAGCGCCGCCGCCAACCCCATTTATGGCGGCGACGGTGCGCTTTTGCATGGTCCACGTAGATGCTGCTGCACCTGCTGCCTTACAACAGTGGATGCCTGCTTTGCCCTGCCACTCTCCTTGATTTCATTGCGTGGCTGTGAGTGCTTAGCGGAGTAAAGACTCCCTCCCAGGCCCTTTTTTGACCGGCTCAACATATCTCTTGACCCCTCAGCCTGTCCTACCCGCTGCTGCCATGTTTGTGCAGACTCGCCGGTGGCAGGCAGCCAGAAGTATGGTGGTGAGGGCGGCGCCCAGCCTCGCGAGTTTGACAACCAAATGTTCCGTGGCGAGGGCATCCTGGACTCACAGGTGGGTGGGAATCCGCAAGGCACAAATTTGCATCGTGATAGCCTACTACGCTGCTCTGGAATGAGGGGCTTGAGGTCCTGCGACCACGGCTTGTCGTTCTGACTGATGAAAACGTATGTCCTTCATCAGGTCATGCAGGGATGCTATGTGCAAAGGGGACCACTCTGTTCGCTCAATCCCTGACTGTCACCACTGACTCGTTTGCCCTCCTTTTTGCCGCCGCTTTGCTGCAGGACGTGCGCGCTGGCGACGACAAGCCGGCCAACCCGCTTTATGAGACCAACCAGAGCCAGCTGTCTGCCCCCGAGAGCCCGGGGGCCTATAACGACGCAGTGCCGCTGCCCTCACGCGATGCCGTCAGCCAGCAGGCCTCCATGATGAGCTCCCGCTCCCGCCAGGTGACCCAGCCATGCCATCTAACCTGTTGCAAGCACCCATTGCATCATATGCTTCAGCTGCCCCTCCTGCAAACGACGGTGAGGAATTGCTTGGTTATTGCATCCCCAGTCAAACAGTGATATAGTGAATTGCGTCCTATCCCCTTGCCTGCATTGCAGGAGTCGGCCCGCGAGTACCCCGCCGCCAATCCGCTTTTCTCAGACGCCGGTGCTCTGCTGGACAGCGAGGAAGACGTGAGTGCCAAGCGTATCGCGCTGGCCTGCCGTGCAGCCTTCCCTGCTGCTGCATGTGTTGGTGCTCAGCAGCATTGTGGCTGTTTGGGATGCCGAATAGCTGCTTGGTGGGAAACTTGCAGCTCATCTCCCATCAATTGCTTTACATCCAGTTGTCGCAGCCCAACCCTCCTCATCCAAACTCATCGTTGCTTCAAAGCCGTATTGCAGCAAGTTTAAACCTCTATCACTGCCTGCCCCATTTGTCCTGCAGATGCTGGATGCACAGGGCGCCCTGGCCAACCCCATGTACCAGGCCCCTCAGTCTGGCGGCCAGGCAGACCTTATGGCGACAGCTGATAGCATTGGCGGTGACTACGGCGAGCCGCCTGCCAGCTCTGCAGCAGCGGCGCAGCCCAGCGGCGACTCTGGCCAGCCCTTCTCCAACCCTCTGGCGGGCCAGGGGCAGGAGGAGGGCGGTGAGGAGGGCGATGCGCAAAACCCGCTATTTGCGGCACCGTCGCGGACGCCAGCCACCAACCTGAGCTTCAAGCCTGCTGGCCCCAAGAAGTAACTTGAAGCCATTTACAAACAGCGCAGGGAGCGGGACCAGCTGGCATACAGCTTGCCAAGTGGCAGATGCGGGGCCAAGTCACGCTGGCCAGGGGACCCGGCAACCACCCACCACAATTCAGGTTCACAAGCACCTTGCACCGCTTGCCATAGGCGCATGCCTTCATCCCTTGCACAACCATGCAACAGTCTGTCTCATTCATAGCCCCACCGCCCCCGCCGATTGTGACCCACAAGCAACAGCATTTGCATTGCATCCCCCCTACATTCTCACCCCACGCGCTTCAAATCCGTCCCTCCTTTTCGTCCCAGAGACAGACAATTAAATATTGCTGCTGTTGCTGTTGCCACTGTTGATCTTGTCATTCCAAGTATTTATTGCCCTGACGGGACCCCTCTAAGATGCCTGCACCGGTTGGCAGTGCCGAGGGGCCCAGCCTATCTTGACTCTCCCTGTTGCTGTTTGTGTGCACTCTTTAGCCTGTAAAACGATTTGTAAGCCACCGTGATACCTCTGGATTACCCTTCTTTGGGGGGGCACCACACTCCAGCCGGCAACAGCAGCGTTCTGCATCCCGCATTCGCTGCTGTTGTGCTGCCATACTCGCTAGCTATTTAATGTATCACACAGCATCAAACTTGAGACGTCATATGTTGGGAACCAGTCACTGACCTGTGTTTCAGTCCCAAATCCCTGGCCTGCCTGACCAGCTGGCCTGGCACAAGGCGTAAACCGGGTGGGCATTACGCGCCGATTATAACTAGCAAGCACCTCGGTTGGCACAACCAGAAATGCACCTCAATGTGAGTGGTTGCGCTATCACCCGGCTACGTGGCCAGGCGGTGTCAGCTCGACCGCCGTTAACCGCCTCTTCATCTCCCGGAGCCTATCGGACGGGGCAGACATAACTCGTTGGCAGTTGCCATCGCCGTTGTTACGGGGTGCATCTGGCATAAAGTGCTATCATCCGGACACACCCGGTGCATATGTGGCGACACTGTTCGGTCACTTCCCAGTCAGCCTGAACATCGTGCTGTGACGTTTATATCCTCTTTCGTGGCCATGTGCTGGAATCAAATGACCCGATAAATGGGCTGCGCCACATCCGTCTTAGTGGTAGGCTCCGCGGCATCCTTCGCTCCTGGCCGGTTGGTTCTCCTGTATGGACTGTTGGAAACAGAACGCCGCCTGCAACTGGTTGAGGGTGGGCGTCAAAGGTCACGTCACCTCCCTTTTCTGCAGGCTGCTGCGGAGGACCCGCCTTCCGCCGCCACCCATCCGCCTAAATTCTCGCAGTCATGCAGTTTGGAGGCAGCGGCCGCGAGGACAAGTAGCTATGGAATAGCCGGGCCGCCAGCTGCAGCGGAGCCGACGTCGCACCCGCTGACCGACCGCAAGTCTTTAGCAGGCTGTGCAAACGCACATGTGGGCACCGTTGCTGGCCCAAAGACACCAGATCTGTCAGAGGAAGACTGTAGTAGGACGTGCGGGCAGAGGCTACCTGCGGCAGCACACCCTCCGGTGGTTCAGGGAGGCCCCGGAGAGCGGTTTGCAGCAGAACTGAGGTGCGGCTGCAATGGGTGCTGTGTTATCTTTGTTTGACTGGAGAATCAGCCACGACGCTATTCTGGGGCGTTGTGCTGTTACGTCTGGCTTGTGAGCACCAGAGAACATTGCAGATTCCCTGACGAGCAGAGCCGCCGGATGGCTGGGACGCAGTTCAGGGACAGAATGCAAGCAGTGTGCGAGCAAGCACCAGTACGTTTGTCGTCATTTCGCAACTCATGGTTGCCGTGCAGCCTGGTGAAGCACGTGTTTAGCATGCCGGTTGCGTTTGTGCGGCTCAACGATCGGCATGATGCAGCAGTTTTGCAGTGCGGAGCCAGCAAGGCAGATCAGGAGGTGCTGATCATAGAAGATCTCACGGCAGAAGAGCGTGACCAGTGAGCCGGGGCCGCATGCCAAGTGCAAAGTCTTACCAGCAACCAAATCTTGGGGCCCCATTGCTTGCAACCAGCACTCCGTTGAATTCATAACCCCCAAGACATCCCACACACACGCAGTGCGGGAATTTTCATACAGCTTGAAATTCAACGCCGGCGTTGCTTCTTGGCTATTGCAGGTTGCAAGATGCCGATGGCTTGGACATACCCTCGCACCTTCGCTTCTTTGCCTCTGCGCCGCTACTGTCTGTGGACGGAAGCTTGTGCTACGGACGCCTGTGAGTTCATATAGTCAAAATTGTGTTATTGAGTTGTGTTGCGTATGTTTGGTGTGTCTACCCATTGTGTGTGGCTGATGTCTGAAACCACAGGCTTAGGACCTGACGAGCCACATACACCACCCATGGATGCATGCTGCTGCTGTTCGTGACAGTAATGCTTGGCAGCACTGTTCGCCAAATTTCTCCCACAAGTTTAGTAAACCGTCTAATGGTTCTGTTGCTAGCTGGCTGCCATTTCTGCCCCAGGTGTATTGGAGACACGCATCCACGGCAGTTGCTGCCTGCGCAGCAACCACTGATGCACCACTTTGCCGCAATAGTGTCACGAGAGCTTGAGCGTGACGGGCAGTTCACGAGGCAGAACGAGGAGCTTCAAGAAACTAAGGAGCAGCTGAAGCAGGCATCCCAAGACTTGGACGTGGCAACAGGCAAGCCTGACTGCTGGTACATATGAAATCAGCACACTCATGTGCTCGGCTGCTGGCAAAATAGCGAGCCCATTCCAGCATTTGGCGGCCCTCCTGTATCGCTTTTGATGGAAGTTGACTTTCCTTGCTTCCTGGGCAGCGTGTATGTGTGTCCTCCTTCTTTGCCACAGAAAGTTAACCTCCTGCATTTCCCCGCTTTTGGCATATGCAGACGGAATGCTGTCCTGCAGCGTGTGTCAGGATGGGTGGCCCATCACGCATGCAAACCAAACAGCCTGCCGGCTGACTGGTCTGCCTCAGCATTTGGCGGCTGGCACGCAATTCTGGAAGCTCTTCGAGCTGGTTCCTAGCAGCTTAATTGACAGCATTGACAGCATGCAGGAGGTGATTTGTGCGGGCCAGATATTTACGGTGACGTGCAGGCTGCGGCGCGCAAGGCATTCTGGCAACAGCGCCAGAAGCAGCATTGACAGTGGGTTTGGGTTTGGCGGTTCCGCATCCTTGGACCCGCCCCGTGCCAGATCCAATGTGTTCTTTGGCGGTTCCTCATCACTGGACCCGCCTCGCGCCAGAGGACGGCAAAGCATAGATGGAGCGTCCTGCGGGAAGCCGCCCTTGAGCGGTAGCAGCAGCGCAGCCATTGATTTGGCGCTGACGGGACGTGCAAGTCTGGACACCGCACTATCGCTGACTGCCGACCAGCTCAGCACTACATCCCTTGCCATGAGCTGCAGCAGCAGGCTTCTGAGTTCTGGAGATATGTTCTCAGTCACCTTCTCCCCGCAGACCCTGAGCGGAGGGCCCACAGAAGCCTATGCAACTGAAAGCGGCAGCTGCGGCGCCCCGTCGCAGCGTTGCTGGCGCGCCATGCTGCGGCCATGCGACACCCCACTCATGTTTCACTCCCCAAGTGACAGGAACTCCAGCATGAGCAACACTCGCTATCGCCTGCGTCCAGAGACAATGAAGGATGTGCAGCTGGGATCCCTGCTTGGAGTGGGTGCCAGCGGCAGGTGCGCAGCTGCCTGTTGCCTTGCTGCTGCCCCCGTGTATGATGCCAATAGCCCTGCAAGTAGCAGGCAGCTTGACTAAAGCGCCGTCACTGCACTGCAGCAGCTGCTGATGTGCCCTGCACCCAGGGGTAGAATCCACAGGGATCTGCGCTCTTATGCGAGATGATGACGGTTTCCTCCTGTGCTGTGTCGTTCACTGTGTTTGCCTGCGTCTTCTCGCCTTCACTTTCTCCCCACCTGCTCTTGATTGGACTGCAGGACATACCGTGGCCTTTGGCATGGCAGCCGCGTCGCGGTCAAGATTATTGACATCACGGAATACGATGACACTGGCAGCGGGAGCCTTGACGGCTCGGGCAGCATCCGTTCTGGGCTCTTAACTGGCAACTCTTACAACACAGGAAACTCACCACTTGAGGAGGCTGACCTGTCCAAGTCACTAAGCCATCCCCATATTGTGAGTCATGCCAGAGTCATGCCAGGCAGCAGGCTTTAACGCGCCGGCTAGTTGAAGGGAAACAGCGTTGGCAAGCGGGCATGTGACAGTTGGCAATGGACGCAGGTTGAAGTTTGGCTGTCACTTCTTTTTGTAGTGCATGTACGCTGACGAATAGGATACTTTTCTGGGTGTGCCGTAGGTGCAAACACACGCCTACGGCATGTGCATGACGGGGGCAACAGAGAGTGGCAAGCAGCACAAGCAAATGTGGATCATACAGGTCAGTCACTGTTTCATGCCATTTGGCTCTGCCATAGCCATCTGACCCCTGCCAGCTGTTGCGGCAGCCTCTTCCCTCTGTTTCTGTTCCTGTTCCTGTTTCAACCAGCGTGTGGCAAGCTGTTGTTGCAGGAGCTGTGCTCGAGGGGGACGCTGGCTCAGGCCATCCAGGCTGGCAAGTTCTGCGACCCCATCACCCGAGAGCCAAACCTTCTGTTTGTCATGCTGACGGTGCGCTGCGGTGCCAACTGCAGCTGGCAGACAGCAGGCTGGCGCCCTCATTGCCTGCGCGGCTCTGCATTGCAGCCTGTCATGTGCGCGTGCTTCATGCATGCGAGGGCGTGGAGGCTTTCTTTGTTGCCAGCGCTGCTGCCGTGCCAACTGTCCCGCTGCCTGTGTCGTGCTGCAGGCTGCTGAGGTGGCGGGAGCTTTGGCTTACCTGCACTCCCTGGGTGTGGTGCACGGGGATCTTACAGGAAATAACATCCTGCTGAACCCCTCAACAAGGGACAAGCGCTTTTTCACAGCTATGGTAAGCTGCCGACCACACGCTGAGTCGCTTGTGACAAACCTCAAGTCTGTGCTAACCACAGCTGTTATTAGCGGTTGCCTTCCATTGCATGCATGCTGCAACCGGGGTCCTCATCGTGGCAGTGCCACTGAGGATGCCGCTGTTGCAGTGATGGGTCGGTTGCCGGAGTGCAGCCTCATCTGTTGCTTCTCCGCACATGTCAAGTTGGGTGCCATGCTGCGCTACATCGCCCCAAAGTCCTGCTGCTGGCGTAAGCGTGCTGGCATGCTACTACTTCTGGTGCTGTTGTTGATGTCGGTGTTGCTCCCTGGCTGCCATGCAGGTTGCTGATTTTGGGCTGAGTCGCCCCATGGAGTTGATGACCACACTTTCCACTGGCACATGTGGCACAGGTGCATATGATATCTGCCTGCCGCCATGTATGCCTGAATTTCTCTGAGACCGGCTAGGGAAAGGCCGCTGGGCTTGCCAGTTGCTGGCAACGTGCATGCAAACAAACTGGCTGTCTGTCTCTTTTCAACAGGGTAAAAATGTTCCCTCTGTCCTCCTCCGGTGCCTGCAGTATCCTACATGCCCCCTGAGCTGATCATTGATTGCCGCTTGTCTCCTAGCTGTGACATCTATTCTGCCGGAGTGGTGAGCCTGATACCCTGCCTTTCTGGCCCCCCTCAATACATATCATTGTGGTTTGTCACAGGCGATTTCATGTTAAAGGCTTGTAACTGCTGGGACGCGGCACATGGTGCCCTCCGCTAGCCCACGTGACAAGTGGCCATTGACGGAGTCACCACACAGCCAGCCATGTTGCTTGGGCAGACCGCTCCTTCCCTTGGGTGACAGTACGCCTGATGCTGTGCAGTACAATGCTGCCCCTTTGCTTGCAGGTGCTTTGGGAGTTGATGAGCGGATGCAACGCTTGGGAGGGCATGAGCGGCGTCCAAATTGTGCACGCTGTGACAGTCCTGCGCCGCACACTGACTATCCCGGAGACATGGCCGGCAGAGGTGCAGGTGTGGCAGGGCACCTCATGCCTGTGGCGTACTTGCTGTTGTTTTCACATGAGCAGCCAGATGCGTGATGTTCACTGTTGTTTGTGCCTCCCCTTGCCTCCTGCTTCCCATCCGCAGAGCCTTGTCCGGCGCTGCTTGGATCCTGATCCCAAGAACCGTCCTGTGGCAAAGGCGTTGCTGGCAGAATTGCAAGCCATGCTGCACCCGCTGATGCCCCGTCGCTCTGTCGCTGTGTAGTTTGCTGCCCACTTGGCATCACTAAACGTCTAGGCCACAGTAGCTGCATCGCTGTGCACGTCACTGCACTTCTTACTAACTGCCACATGCACCTGACACCACCCCTCCCTGTTTGTTCATTGCGCTTGTCCACGTTGTTGCGTTTTGCACAACTCATGCAACGAACATTCATCATCTGCAGAGAACGGCCCTGCTCGGTTGAATCAACTTAACATATATATACACAACACCCATCCACACCTGAGTGCCCTTCCATCAAACTCAACGGTCCACCCCTTGCTTGCGGCCCCAGTTGGCACCTGGGGCACCTGTCCATTGACAGGGACGCCACCACTGTTTTTTTCCTCGCCAGAAGCCGGTTTTCTCAGTCACGATTGCCAAGGCTCACACAGTTTTGGTCGCCTTTGATCCTGCCTCAGGCCTCCTATCGTCCTCCCCATCCACAGACGAGCATTGGGGGCCACTTGTAATGCTGATTTTTATCCTTAACAGGGTTGCTTTCATACGAGTGGCAGTAGGCCTCTTATCATCCTTTTTCTCACATCCACTTGCATATCCTGACAGTGCCGCTTTGGATGTGGTGTTTTGTTTACTTAATACAGCCACGTTAACAACGTTGAGGCTAGTTTTCTCCAGTGCCATATGATGTTTCCCCTTGCACTTCACTTACAGCAATGCCAATGCATCCCACACACAAGCTGCGGCGGGCCTCACATACTGTGACTTCTGTGTGTGTGTTACATAACCCCACTACTTAGGCCCTACTGGACCTGGGCAGTGACTTGACAATAGTGAGAGTACAAATTGTGTGGTACAAATCTATGTGTCTGCCTGATATGCACACCACTGTAGTATGAGCTCTCAGAGGCTGCGCGGGACTAGCAGGGCACCAGCCATCTTCACTTTCGGTAGCCACTGACCAATGAAGAATTGATGGTTGCAAGGGGATGAGAAGAAAGAGCTTCCTACCTATGAAGAGGGATGGCGCCCTTTCCATTGCTCTGCTGCAGCTTGGCTCGCCACGGCGGAAAAAGAGTAGGGGGCAGCCAAACAGCCAGTAAAGGTGACAGGTGAAACAAAGGCCTGTTGACAAAGCACTTTGGGGTAACACGCATTCACACAGGTGCCCCTGTGTTTGACCCTCCTTGCTACGAGACACCCACGCTTACAGGGAGTCACAGTAGGCAGCTGAAACAGTGCTGATTACACTTACAAGACATGCGCTTCGTGAGCATGGATATGGATACATGGTGATGGATCAGTGGTGCTGCTGGTACGCCTGGCTCATGTCTGCTGTCACTGTTTTCCCGTAAAAAAGCGACCCCATGAGATCACCTTGTGCTGCCCATGTTTCCAAGCGGAATGGGTTGCATGTGTTCTGTTCCCGCACGCCCAGGTTAGGTGGCACAGGCTGGCACGTCTCCACTATGCCGCTCCTGCCTGCTCCCAGTCCTGCCAGCCTAACAAGGCAGCCAAGCCTACGGCTCGTTGTCTGCCCCAAAGTATTTGTCCACCAGCGCAGCAGCCATCCTCTGAAGCTCGGGTGGTGCAGCACCATACTGCAATGACACTCGCAACAGGAGCAAGCTGTGGTCAATGTGCCTGACGGCTGGCATAGCACACAGTTACGGGTGTCCCGAAGCAGCTCTACGTCCATGTCACAGCAGGCTGATAGCACTGTAGAATGCGGGTAGGGGCACACCAGGCCCTGGTAACATCCACGACTCCCTAAAGCACGGTTCTGCTCCCTTGGGAGTTGCAGCTCTCCACACTACCTGAACTGCCTCTATGGCCTCAATGCCATCCACCTCCTCCACTGCCTCAGCCCCTGTGTCCAGCAGCCTCAGCACCATCTCAGTGAACTGCGCAATGGAGGCAGCGGGGCCACAGGGACATCACACCCTTGGAGGACAGACAGCAGCAGTGGTGGCAGCAGCATCCGACCACACACCCCGCTTGCCCAAGCAGCAGTGACAAGTACAGAGACAACCAAACAAGCAGCATGACTGTGGGCAGCGTTGGGCACTGGGCAGCAGGATATGTGGGTACCTGCAGGCCGAGACGTGCGGCATCCATGTCGGCAGAGCGCATGAGGGAGACCATAGCGCGCAGGGCGTCACGATCAGCGGCAAACAGATAGTTTATTGTCTCTGGGTTGCCTGCAGATCAAATGCACAACGGAAGGCGTGCTGTTGCAAGCTCTACGCGAGGGTTTCATGACTTTGCAGTGGTATCAGCCACAACACAGCGTCAAGAAGAGCTGCTCACAGGCATATTGAACAAGCTGGCTGCCAGCTGCTGCTTATGCCAGCTGCCGCACCAAGGCCCTGCAACAGTGCTGCAGCCTGTCAGGTTACGTGTTGTCGACAAAAGGGAGCTGCTCCGCACCAGTGCCGCCACCGCCATCTGCACAGATGTTGGCCAGGCCAAATGCTGCTTCCTTACGCACATGGAAAGGCGCTTCTTTTAATAAACGCATCAGTGTCTGCAATTATTGATACAAAAAACAGCGACTTGAGTTCTTGGTGTTGTTTGCTCTCAAACATAAAAAGGTGAACGGGCAACAAACATGGATTTCAGAGTCAGCCAGGTTGGCAGGCATGACAGATCAGCACTTTTGCAGGGCAGTGATTGAAAACGCATTTGCATGTTGATCCACTTCCTGAGTGCGAATAGCCTGCTGCTACTAACCGGCACAGCCCCCGCTGCCCTCAGGGCCTCGATGCCGCTCCGCCCCGGCATGCCTGCAATGTTGCTCAGCACCCAGCAAGCCTCCCTTTGCAGGCCATGATGGTGGCTCTACAACCAGATTTCCAACCGGAAGAAGAACAGCAATGTGTGTCAGCAGCAGATGAATGCAAGGGAAACTGCATGTGAAGCTGCCAACGCTTTTGTTTACGGCAGATACCATTCTCCTACCCCGTTAGCTTGCTGGCCAGGTGTCAACCACCGCCTCGAAGAAACCAAGCTGACCCTCTGATCAGCTCAACAAGCCAAGCCACTCAACAACCATCACGCACATTTGCACAAGTCACCACCGCCTGCAGCGCGGGGACGGCATCAGGGCTGAGCAGCTGGTCCATCGCATGTGAGCCGCCGCCAGCAGCAATGTTGCCCACTGACCGCAGAAGCGGGATGAGAAGTGCCCGGCCAGACTGCTCATCTTGCAGCATCTGCAGAAGGGGCAGGGGCCAGCAAGGGGTTACAAGGGGTGAATCAAGTATCAACAGCGAGACCATTTCTGCCAAAAGAGGCTACCAGGGGGTTCGGGTTAAGCAGGTTAAACATGGGTTAAGCAGGTGTCGACAACCCAAAAGGTGGGGCTGGGTCTACTTGTTGCATGCATGTGTGGGCTTCTGGTCACAGCGAGACAGGCTCGGAGACAGCCTTGCTTTCCCTATAGGTGCAACGCCTGTTAGAAACTGCTTCAATCCTAGCATAAAACAGCCATCAGTCAGGTGCGGGCTGTGGGAGGAACCCATTCACACCTGGTCCACAGCGCCTGCCAGGCGAGCCAGCAAGGGGGGCACCACTCTCAGGGACACCATGCGGTTGAGGTGCGCCTCATGCGAAGCTGCATAGGCACAGAGGGTTCATAAATAAACACATTAAAACAACCTTAGATAGAACGATGCAAGGGAATGAGCATGGCAAAGAGCACATGATGATGAGGTACAAGGCTGCAACGGGCGAGGGCACAAACTTCAGCTGCCCTCCCGTTACCATGCAACTCCTATCACAACGACTAACAATTGACTGACAAAGACGACCTGCAACATCACCAAAGGGCTGGGACAAGCAAAAAGAAGGCGCCCACCTGTGATGTAGGCCAGCACCCAGGCAGTCTCAGTTGCAAGGTGGTCGGGCGAGTCTGCTACCAGGCGCACAACAGCCTCTGCGACACCTTCTGTGCCCATCAGCTCTCCAACCTGCTGGCAGCAGGCCGCCCCACGGATCCGGCACAAACAAGACTAAATCCTTCTAGCGATCCAGGGCAAGGGAAAGTGTTGGTGCAACCAGATGCCCTCTGCATACTGTGAAGCTGACTGCACACCACTTCAGCTTAGAAAGGCCTGTCCAACCCAGTGCACTTTCCTGTTATTCAAGTATTGAACAAAGAAGGACACAGACACACCTCCCTGCCTGCTCCCTTGAGTACGTTGCTGAGGGCCCAGGCCGCAGTGGTGCCAGCAGCCAGTGCCGGATCATCATCGTCAGCTGAAAGGAACAGCAGATGCCACTGGCACACAAGGATATGAGCAAGGCGGCTGGCAAACAGCTGGCAAAACTCAGGCATGTTCTGAGTAAGCCAACGCTAGAGGAGCATCACCCGCAAAGCGCAACAACCAGCGGGCAGCCAGGCAGGCGGGCATGGCCCACGCTGGGGACATGTGGAGCCAAACCTGTGGCCGAGTCTAGAGCCCTGCTTGCTCCCACCACCAAGTGGGCCAAGGGTCGCACCACTCCATTGGCGATCAGTGTCTGGCGAAACTCGAAGTCCTCGGCTGCAATGTTGCCTGCGATCATAAAAGGAGGGGAGACACAAAAGGCTGCAACCAAGGCGCCCTGATAGTCTGCAAGGGTTGTTGCATGCACAGAGGCATCGAACCATGCACTGAATTGCAGCGGTGGGGACCAGCGACCATTGCCGATGCGCAATGGTGGTTCTGGGGCAAGGTCGCACCTAGCGCCCAGGCACATTGCTCTGCTACGGGCAGGCCGCTGCCGCCTCCCAAGTATGCAATTAGGATGGGGGCCGCCTCTAGCACAGCTTTAACCGTCTCAAACTCTCCCTGCAAGAACGCGGAAGCTTCCACCACTGGTGAAAGGAGCTCTCAGTGTCGCGCTATGAAATCTGTAAAGCGTTGATGGCCGCCGCTGCACCAGCCACGGTGTCAAGGTAGCTACCAGGCTCCCATTTGTGGGAATGCCGGGATGGGGTCATTCTATGCAGCCCTCAGCAATATGGGCAGCAGTTGCTCACCACCGCCAAATTGGTGATTGCCCAGGCTGCCTCAAACACGCATTCCATTGCGGTCGAGTCCATGTGGTGTGGCTGCAGCACCGCCACCAGCACTGGGACAGCTCCAGCTGCAAGGCGGAGGTGGGGAGGCAGCGGCAGCGAAAGTGGTGGCGGATCGCGGGGACCGCTCACCAACTGCGCTGGCTGCTCCGCCTGGCACGGCGATCTGGTTGACGGCGACTGGGCAGCAGTGCGGTGCTGTATAAATGCAGTCAAACAAATCAAGAATACTGTGGAAGCAAGACCATTCGCAGCAACAAGTTTTCAGACCGCATTCTGCAGGCTGGCAGGCAGTCTGTCAAGTAGACCCGCCTGGCAGCCCTGATCGCGCATTGCCGGCACAAATCACCACAGCAGAGCAAAACAAGTGATCCCATCCCCCTGCCCCCACCTTGCACAGCCTCCTTGAAGGGCGGTTCATCGTAGTTGGAAAGTAGCTGGCGCAGGCGGCGCACAGCGTCGAGGCAAAGTTGAGATCCAACAGGCTTGGCACCCCTCACTGCATCCACTGCAGCCTGCACCTCTGCTGCAACGTCCTCTGGTGGGATGCTCGCTGCCTCCGTGCCGCCTTCGCTGGTCGCTTCGCCTGTTTCAAATGTTGGGGGGGGCAAGCCAAAGAAGGTTCAAGCCGGAGCGGGTAAAGAAGCATGAACATACGCAGGCATTGCCAGTTGAAAAGCTGTGTGTTCAAGCACCCAAGTGACCAATCAGCACTCACAAGCATGCTGACTCTGTCTATGCGTGCTGTGTGTAAGGAGTTCGGTCTTCAGTACGTTTCACCCACCTAGGCTGGCACGTGATGGGTCCCGGCTCAATGGCAGCCCACCTAGGCTGCCTAGCGAGGGATCGCGCTTCAGTCGTTTGGAGCGAAGCGCCGACTCCTTGCGCTGCATGGAGAAGGCCACAGTCTGCACACAACCACCCGAATGGGATGGGAGGAGGGTGGTTGGTGGGCACGTTCCCCGGTGGGGTGGTGGGTGGGGGGCTGAGTCATGGTTGCAGCTCATGTGTCGGGCGGCTTTATAAACGCTCTCGACACCATGGATTCGTGTCACAAGCAGCAGAAAAAAATCGCAAAAGACCGCTGCGCGCCTCCTTGCGACGTCGGTCCGTAGCCTCAGCAGGGTTGTGCACGCCATGGGTGTTCTTGTAATCCGAGCGTCTGTGCATGAATACATGAGATGCGGGGTCGGACGCTTAGTGAGGACAAGGGCACACAGGAAGCGAACCACACACAAGCACACAACACATCGGCGTACCTTCCACTGCCAGGGTGGGCTGGAGGGAGATCTGCCATCCTCGCTGAGTCTAAGCCTTTCTGCCGAGGCTTCCAACTCAAGGGTATGCACCAACCTGCTGGCACCAACTCAGCCCCTAGCACGCTCAGCAGGCCTGTTATTTTGGCTGGTTTGAACGCTTTAGCAGTAGATAATCCGTCATAAATCAGTTTTTGGTCGTAATTCCGCATTGGCAACAACGATCCAGCCTTCCCATCCACAACAGCCCTGGGGAGGGCCGCGGCAATGCCAAAGCAGCCGGGCATGTTGGTCATGAACAATTCAAGCAACCACGGTTGCCATCCATTGGCGCAGCTGGGCGCCGCTTTGCCGGGTGCCGTGGCTGGCGCTTGCTTCAGGCCAGGCGCTGCCCAAAGACCCAGTCTTTGGCGATTGCAGAGATTGGGCAGGCCAAGGGGCTTAGCAGTGCGCAGCCAGCAGCGCGACGGAACCACCTTGACAGAGGCGCAGCTGCGCGGACCGGTCAGCAGCACTGTGCTCACTCGCAAGCAGGAGGGGGCCAGCACAGACCTGGCGGTCCTGCTCCCACGCCTGCAAAAGGTGGGTCGAATTTTATGTCAATCAGCCAGCAGTCAGTGCAGCACGTTTTTGGCTAGGTTAAACTATCTGATATTTTCAGCAACCGACACTGCTCACGCATGCAGCCAGCATCCACACCCGCCTCTTGTTGAATGTTCTTTCTTGTGTTTATGCAGCTGGTGCTGCCGTACTTCACAGAGTCAGATGATCGCAACAGCGTGCGATGGAAGCTAGTGGGTGTCTTTGCTCTCACTCTCGGCACAACAGGAGTCAGGTGGGTCCGGCAGGGCCACTCATTCTTGTGTCGTGCCCTGGCAAACTAGGAGCAAAATGCTGCAAGCCCCCTGCCCCGCCAATCCACCACCCACGCGACATATTGAATGCACCACACTCTTACCCCACCGCCCCCACCTTGCCTGCCTCTCCTGGCCGCTGCCGGCCCTGCAGCGTTCTGTTCAACTTTCTTGGCCGCGACTTCTTCAATGCTCTGTCAGCCAAGGACCAAGAGAAGTTCAGCGAGATGCTGATCAAATGGATAGCTGCAATCTGCCTGGGAATACCTGTCTACGTCATGCGGTGTGTATGGGGTGGTGGGATGGGTGTGGGGTGATGCGCGGCGGGGGTGGGGGCCTGCAGGGGGCGCACGTGGTGCAGAGCATAGAATAGCACTTTTGGCATTGGTGCTGGCACCTGTGAGTCTCGATGCTTGCGTGCTGCCAATAAATTCGTCAGTTTCTTCCACGCGCTTTCAAACACCCCCCTGACATGGAGGCATTGGCTTTGCCTGCTGCGATCTTGACAACCTGCCTGCAGAGACTACTACCAGTCTAAGCTGGCACTGGAGTGGCGCGAGTGGATGACGCGGCGCTTCACGGCAGAATATTTCTACGACCGTACCTTCTACCAAGTGCAGGTGCGCATGGAATGAGTCACAACCGTATTGCTGGGTGAATGGGTGAGTTGGCGACAAGCACTTTGAGAGGCGTTGGAATGTGGTGCTTCTACACTAGGGCCGCGGGTGGGTGGATGGCAGCCGACATCATACATGCTGCAGCACCGGGCGGGCTCACCAGCGGAGGCAACGTCAGGGATGCGAGGGTAGGCACCAGGCAGGTACGGACCTGCAGCTTCCTTTTTCAAAACACATCCATCCTCCGGTGATTGTTTTGCGACCGGGTACCCGTGCCTGTGCTGAGTGCTTGATCATGCAGGCTGGCGCGCTTGTTGACAACCCTGACCAGCGTATCGCGGTGGATGTCAGGTGAGCAGGCAGCCGCTTATGCTACATTGCAAGGCAGGAAGGCAAGCAGCCAGCCAACCAGCCAACACTCAATGCTCCTCACTTACACATCCTTTGGCCCCTATATTTCTTGGTGACTCGCACACAAGCGCTGCCCAAAGCGACAAGCTTTCTGCACCAGCATCCGCCCTTCTTGCAAGTTCCTCATTCCGTTGTTGCGCCCTTCTATTGCGCCTTGCTTGATTAGTTCCAGTCGTTGCAGTGATGCCGCATCCGCTGCGTCCGCTGCCCTACCATGCAGGAGTTTTACGGACACCGCCCTCACCTTCAGTGTCGTCATGCTGAATGCCTTCATTGATCTGGTCAGCTTCTCGGGTGCGCATCAGGCTTTTGTAGCTGCCTTCCCAGGATGCAGCCTGCCCCGTTCCCATGCTTCCTGGCTTTCCACCCTATGTCAAACACAAACCACTGTACATCACCGTTCTTGCGTTGTTCTGCGAGCCGTGTGTACATCGCCTTTCACCTACCTATTCATTTAGACATGCACAAGTCCCCACAAGCAGACATGCACAAGTCCCCACAATCAATGTACATGTACCGTCATGGTCGCACCAACCATCCCACTTCCATATCCCCCCCCCTGCAGTCACCCCACACCACCGCTTCCCTGTGCCGTCCCGCAGGCATCCTGTACAGCATCTACCCACCGCTGTTTGCTGCGCTAGGGGTGTATGCTGTGGGCGGTACCGCTCTTTCAGTGTACATTGGCAAGCCGCTGGTTGGACTTAACTTCCAGCAGGAGGCGCAGGAGGCTAACTTCAGGTGCCTGGGTGGGCAGTACGGGAGGGCAAGCAAGCTGTTCTGGAAAGTGGGGTGCGTGGTGGTGAATGTGTGTGTGTGTGGTGTATGTGTGTGGGGGGGGTGGGGGTGTAACAATTGGGTGCAGCTCCTGCGCATGCATGCTGCATGCGTGCTGCGTATGCGAGCGTCAGCCAATATGGGCATGTGCGCCTGTATATGGCTACGTTCGCGTGCAGGTATGGACTGGTGCGGGTGCGGGAGAATGCTGAGAGCATAGCATTCTATGGAGGGGAGGACAACGAGCAGCGCCTGCTCAACACACGCCTTAAAGCAGCTGTCAACAACTTTTTGGGTGAGACGCTCTGTTCTCATTTTTCGTCTCGTGTTCTGCTAATTGCATATATCCTGCTCTGATTCATGTTTCAGCTGAGTTGGTTGTTGAACACCTCCCTGACCACCTTCCCTTCAAACATGCCAGCCACCTCCCTCCTGCTGCGGCACCTCCCGCCCCCAGCTTGTGCCAACCCCATCCCTACATGCCCTCCACCAGCCGTCCCATCACCAATTGCGGCGCAGATCTGCTCAAGGCTTCTCGGAACCTCAACTTCTTCACCAGCTTCTACCGCTTCCTCATCCAGGTAGCCACATGGTACCGCAACATGTGATTGTGGCTGTGCGCTGGCGCCTTCACACACATGTGCCATTCATTGCCACTTTTGAGGCGGCTCGAGGGTTCAGCCCATGCAGCTGCTTGGTCCATGCAAGCACATTGTGTTGATGCTGAATGTCGTAGTTGATGCTTGCCAGTAGCACAAACGGCGCTTGGAAGTTTTCCATCAAACTTCACTGCTCTGCCATGTGACGCCTCCTTCCAATGTGCGCCCCGTAATGCTTCTGACCCGAACCCCCATGCCGCTTCCTCGTGCGCAGGTGCTGCCAGCTGCTGTGGTGGCGCCGCTTTACTTCAGGGGGGAGATTGAGTTTGGAGTGATCAACCAGAGCGCCTCAGGTGGGCGTAGGAGCAGCTGTGCTTGCTGCTTCACCCAGATTCACCTCCACACATGCCAGATCGCGTGTGCCTGCACCCTTCGGCTGTCCTGCAGCGTTCAACCACATACTCACGGATGTGTCGCTGGTGGTGTATCAGTTTGAGGTGATCGCAGGCTTTTCAGGTGCGCCATGGGCGGGCCATGCATGCGTGCATAGGTGCATTTGGCCATGTGCGTATATGTATGTGAGGGTAGGTGGCCAAGTGCACGACGAGTGCCTGCGAGGACGAGTTCAGCCGACTCCCATCAACCCAGTCTGGAAAGTTGCCACACAGTTTGTTCCCACCACACCAGCCCCCGAGTTGCAAGCATCAAGCAAATGTCTATGCTTTCATGAATTCGAAAGTTTGCTATGGTGTTCGTGTGCCCCAATCCTTGGTTTCAGCTGTTGTGGACCGTTTGGGGGAGTTCCAGGAAGTGCTGGAAGGCAGCAGGTGCGAGGAGTGTATGGCAATGGTTGAATGAATGAACGAAAACATGTGAAGGATGGCGGCCTCAAGCTGGCACCCATCCTGGGTCATCCCCCCCTGCCTGTCAACATCTGCTCCCGTCTGTAGATCCGGTGGTGCTTCCACTGTTGATCCCATAAAGCCCACTTCTGCTGAGCTGGAAGAAGAGCAGGCAGCTGCCGGGAAGGCAGGCCAGGAGGGGGCAGCCGTGACTGGCTCAGGGGGCATTGCAGTCACAGACCTCCCTGCCAGCTCCGGTAGGTTTTGGGATAAGTGGCAAGCTGCTGAGGGCTGGCATGCCTGGCCCTCTGGCTCTGCTGCATCGTAGCGGCAATTGCAAATTCAAACAGTCTGCAGTGGTTGATTACTAACTCCAGGTGCCTGCGCTTGAATGATTGCTCTGTTTTCTCCCCGTCCGCCACTTGCCCGCTTCAAACCCAATTCGCATACAAGAGCGAGCAAGCTAGAAATAAGTCGCTATCTATTGCCGCAGGTCGCTCGCTGCTGGACATCCGGGGCCTGACGCTGCAGTTGCCCACCAGCGGCGCCACTCTTGTTTCAGACCTTAACCTTTCCGTGTCTTCCGGTCAGTCCCTGCTCATTATGGGACCCAGCGGGGCGGGAAAGACAAGCATCCTAAGGTCAGAAGGGCATCTTCTGTGGTGACATCGTTGGTTCCACTGATGCCCCTATGGTTACTGTGTTGCATGTGCCCCCTCTGCTGGTGGTTTCCCTCATCTGCTGCTGCTTGCCGATATGTATCAGCCCCGCCACATCATGTGCCACCCCTATGTCGTGCTGCATGTGCATGCTTCAGTGGCATGCACTCTTGAGCCATGCTGCGCATGCCCTACCTGTGCCTTGTGCGTCACCCTCACCGGTCATCAACATCATCCAACGCGCGGTTCCTGTCCAGTCAAATGCCTCGGCCTTGACGTTTCGTATGCAGGACGGTGGCGGGACTGTGGACGTGCGGCAGCGGCCACATAGTGCGGCATGGGCAGCCCATGGGGCGGTCAGAGGGCGAGGTGAGGCTGCCCGTTACGCCATTTAGAGCTTGTGGCCTGGGGACAACAAGCGGCTATGCAGCTTCATCTTTGTCGTCCCAGTTATTGCTAGGCAGCGTGCATGGGGTAGAACGTCCGGTGGATTTGGAGGTTAAGTACTTGGTCGTTTTCTGGTTTGCTTTATTGCAGGGAGACATCTTCTTCGTGCCTCAGCGGCCGTATGTGGTGCTGGGCACCCTGCGTGACCAGCTGCTGTACCCCACATGGGCCAAGCTGGAAAATGGCGAAGCCGGCACAGCAGCCGCCACAACAGCAGCAAGCAGCAGTGCTATACAGGCAGGGGAGGCAGCGGCGGGGGATTCAGAAAGCACCTCCAGCAGCAATGGCGCGACTAGCAACAGCGGCCCCGACGGCAGTGCCACCAGCAGCAGCAGCAGCAACGGCAGCAGCGTGCGGCGGCCGCTGCCGCGCGACGCCGAGCTTGAAGCTGTGCTACGGGCAGTACAGCTGGGGCCGTTGTTAGAGCGGATCGGCGGCGACTTGGATGCTGTGGCTGATTGGGCCAGCACTCTGTCCCTGGGAGAGCAGCAACGCCTGGCCTTTGCTCGTGTGCTGCTAGCTAAGGTGGGCTGTCTCGATGGAGTGCCCCTCATGAAGGATGCTGCGTAGCTTGCATGGATGGCGACGGGCATGGAAGGCGTTTTCTGCCAACAAGCTGCTGCCCTTGCTGCCCAAAGCATGCGCCTGTATAGCACGGGCTGTGCACCTGGTCTATCGGCTCACATACCTTTACTACTACCCCTTAGCACACCTGCCTCTCACCACCCCCCATGGCTGCCCTTCACTTGCTGCTGCCTGCCTACACTTGGTTTGCTGACTGTAATCAACTTTCTGTGCTGGGTTGCAGCCGCGGCTGGTGCTCATGGACGAGTCGACCTCGGCCCTGGACACACGCAATGAGCGGCTGCTGTACGAGGCCCTGCGCGCTGCAGGTGGCTAGAAGTGGGATGGCTTGGGAGGGGGGGAGCTGGTGGCTTGAAATAGAAAGGGTGGAGTGGAGGAGTGGCAAAGTCACAGCTGGAGAGGCAGGACATGGGATACGTTGATACAGGACTGCTCTTATAGTGGAAACAGGGACAAGGGCAGCAGCAGCCAGCAGACAGGGTTTTCTCGCTTGCATCAGCTGCCCTGCAGATGTGAGCAACACCAAGATCCCCC
>JAAMXP010003339.1:0-46879 GCA_019693395.1 Ettlia oleoabundans | reverse complement strand
ATTGGGATCTTCATCAGCCGTATCCGGTTGTAGGGGTTGAGCTGCACCTTGACTGCACACACGCAGGAGTGACAAAGCAAGGGGAAAGCAAGTCATGCTGGAGAGCAATACGATGGCGGTTGAAAATATTGCAGCAGGCAGGAGGGCCAGCAGAAGAAAGGAGGTTTAGATTTCAAGCCAACAGCTGACATTGCCGACCAGGGCAAACACAACAGGCAGCAGGGCGCCGTTGTTCTCAACCGGGAAAGCGGCCCGGTAATTCGCATTCTGTGATTGGATATCTTCATAAATGGGTTTTTGAAGATGTTCTGGTTACTCACTTGAGGGGGGGCCCACAAAGCCCAGGCCCAATGTGCCTATCCAGGGGCACATGGGTGCCAGGCGGATCTTCAGCCACAGCTTGCTCTCAAGGTCCAGGTCTGCAGTACGACAGGCAGCACGGTGGATGGTACAATAAGTAGGTAAGTCAGGGATGCTAGCACTCTATCGCACATTGCACTGCTATCTAACATGAAAAATAGCACACATCCACACACCCACAGCCCGCACCCACCAGACACCATGACGGGTATCTTGATGCGCCAGCGCCCCGTGCCCACTTCTATGAGCAGCAGCATGCGCGCGCCGCCCGTGTACCGCACATCCACCACGCCGTTCAGGTCAGAGTCCTGCGGTACGATGTGGTGCAGTGCGGTAAGCGGGTGCAGTGCAACTGTGATACTGTGGACCCGACAGCAGTTCGGGTGGCGATGTGTTGCCAGTGAGATGCGCCATGGCAGTAAGCATGCACTTTGTACGTGCATGGGGCATGCAGTGGGCAGCACATAGGCCGGCAACCAGAGGCCTGTCCAGCCACCCACCTTTCTGGATGTGCGCCTCCTCATGTTTGTGAAGTAGGGGGCCTCGTGGTCCAGCGTGAACTCCATGATGCGCAGCCTCTGCGGGAACAATGGGAGGACCCAGGATGAGAAGAGGGTGATTCAGTATTGCAGAAACAGCCAAAGCGACACAAAAAGCAGCAGCAGCAGGGACTACGCCGTCAGCGGCCGCCATGCCCCTACCTGCACGAAGCTGGGCACCATCTTCTGCTCCACCAGTGTGTCAAACAGCGGTTGCAGCAGGTCTGCCAGCCAGCGCTCAATACCGCGCTGGTACACGCGCCAAGCCTGCGGCGGTGCAGGCAGGCCGTGAGGCGGTTCAGGCGGCACGTGAACATCCAGCACACAGCGCTTCACGGAGCAATGGCAGGCAGGCTTCCAGCAAAGTACTTTGCACGAAGCATCTGATTAGGGTTTTGTTAGAGTCGCTGGAAAACGGTATGAAACTTGGGTGGCAGTGCTGAGTGCCTGCAACACTGCATTGCAACGAAAAGCGCGCTCCCCCAACGGTTTGACTCCCAACCCCACCGCACCAAACCACCCGACACCCCACACCCGCCACCAGCGTTACTAGTTTACTCGTAACATATGGCCAACACTCTCACCTTGCGCCAGCACATATTCACCCACTCCACCGTCTCCTCATCCTCGCTGTACTGCACCGCCAGGGCGGTTGTGCTGCCCCCACTGCCGGCTGCGCCGCCGCCCCTGCCCCCTGCCGCCGTGTCAGATGATGGCGGCGGCGGCAAGCTTGGCTCTTTTGGTTCGTGCCACCACACAAAGCGCTGCACCAGGCTGCGTACCACAGGCAATGTGCCTGCAAAATTGACCAAGTAATGGAGTGCAACCGCTACTATCGCCCCAAGGGTGAAATATCGAACTTCCACACCAGAGGGCTGGGGCTGCGGCGGCCGAATGGCATGCGACACTGCCTGCTGCGGCACCCCACGGCGGTGCAAGTGGGGCGCCGCCGCCGCTGCAGCAAGCCCTGCCACGCTATTGCCAGCGGTGGCTGGCAACTCTGGCCGGGCTGCTGCTATAGGTATCGCTGTTGCTGGGCGACCGCTGGTGGAGGCCTGAAGCTGCCTAGTCTCACCCTCACGCCCTATAAAGGAGCCGCCAGCGCCAGCTTGTACAGCATCTGATGCACTGGCTTGCTGTTGCTGCTCCTGCTGCTGCTTTCGCTGCTGTGGCTGCTGCCGCTTCTGCTGGTTGCGCCTAGCAAGCAGCTCTTGATGCAACGGGCCCCAAGAGGCAGCACCTGCCGTGGCTGAGCTGGCCTGGGCTACCAAGTCATCCTCAGCAGCATCCCAGTCATCCCAACCAGGTTCCCGCCCTGTTCCGGATGCAGCTGGTGCAGCAGGGCGAAGGCAAGATGGCCGGCGGTGCCACGGTGGCAGCCCAGCCAGTCGCGGCGGCGACGCGCCGCTGGCGCGATGTTGCTGCAGTCACGCAGGCGGAGCATACACCGATTGGTTGTTGGAGGGGTTGCTGAGCTATCAGTGAAGACAATCGCCTTCAATAGTTGGGGACAAGGCTGAAGAGTGGGCGAGTTTGCGCACCTGTAGGCCAGCTCTACCAGGATGCAATACTGTCGATCGCGTTATGCTGATGCTCTTCTTGCAGCTGCCGCTAGGGTGCAACTGCGCGGCCAAGCCCGGCCACATAGCCCTCCAAGCGGGAGTGGAGGGCGGGGCCCGGGGCCTTCACCAACGCTACCAATTTCTTGGACCTGTACACAACTAAGAGCTACAAAAACGCTGCCAGCTACACCACCGGTCCACCCCAGCATAGCAGGACAGCACGCAGCAGGATTCACCGATGTGTGGGTGAAAAGGCGTTAGGTGGTTGAGCGTTGCGGGATACAGCTCCTGATGTGCTGTAACACTTCCAACCCAATCAGCACCAATTCACATACTTGGATCCCTCCAAAAGGTTTACACATAAAACAGCATAGCGGCTCACATTTGTTGCGCTCAGCCGGGGCCGTGCTTCAGTGTGGTCGGGGAAAGTATTGAACCCAACAATCCGTTCCCAACTCCTAGGGGACCAACAGAGATACTGGTGCCTTATAGCCGCTCACAAGCAATACTGAAGCCAGCTTGCTCGAGGCCCCACAGCTGCCTTGGCATACCCATCCACGCCTTTGCTTGCTCTCCGCAGTGGCCAAGAGGCGTTACAGGGCATGCTGCATCACTGCCATGGTGTCATATGTGGCGACCATATACGGGGCTGGCATAAGTAGCTGCTGCATTTCATCCTGCTGCGTCTCGCATACCGTCACTGCTGCTGGTTAGAGCTGCCCCTGGCTGTGCGCGTGCAGCTTCGAATCAGCTACGGAGCTTGCCAAAAATATGGAGGATAAACACAAACACAATGAAGCTAATGGCCGCCACAATGACCGCTTGCTGCAGAACACAGGGAGTGGAAAAGCTAGCTTGAAGCATTCCTCCCGTAAACGGGCCGTGACCCACAAGCAAAGAAGAACTGTCGGGCAGGGACAATTCCAAGAAACTCAGCACAGCCCCTAATTGCTGCAAATCCAGCTTGACCCTACTGGCACCCACAGAGCCAAGGAATTCCCAGCACCAGGGCATTGTACCCGATTGCAGCACACTGGACTTGCAGCCCACTGGACGTGCAATGGGCCCAGTCCAAGCAAGCCAAGTGCAGCGGTGGGCACAGCCTCACCGGCGAGAGCTTCAGCACCGACGAAGCGTCTGTGTAAAAGTAGCTAGACCCCGCCTTGCCGCGCGAACCTGCCGCTGCACACAGTGACAGTAGCAGGTATTACTTGGTGCAGCGCAAAGCGGCAAATAGGCAGAACTGCAACAGACGGCAGCTGTGGCGGCGACACAGTGTCGCAGGTTGTTGTTGCCGTGCACGCGCTTCACGGCTTCCGGCGCTGGTAAGCTACATAAGTGATCACTTCATTCTTCCCACGTCCTGCACGTAAGGATAGCCACCGGACGCACCTGCGCTTCGCCGCCGGGACACCGCGCCATCACCGGTGCGTTTGGCCAGAGCGCCTGCCATCTCGCGTTGTGTCTGCGATGCTGCCGGCTCAGCCGTGAGCACCCGAAATAACCAGAGAAACGGCTGTTGCAAGGGAATCGATCGACGCGATCAAGGACGGTGAAACGTGCAAGGCTTCTCACGGTTAGTAAGTCCTCAGTACAAGGCATAGGGCCGCGATGGGCTCCTTCAGTGCCGCGCTCTGCTTTCTAGCGCGCCAGAGCCTGGAAAGCGGACCTGTTCTCTCTCCAGGGCGATGATCGCACCGCCACATTCGATTTGATCCTCATATCACTATCTAACCATCTTTGTTCCACCGACAAGGGCTTCCCGAGTGCCGAAGCAGGATGGCGCAAATTCTGTCACAGCCCCACCGGTTTATGCTTGTGTCCGACCTGGATTGGACGATGGTGGGTGTCACCTGGGATACACGGACGGCCTCCGCCGTCTGCCTGGCTCTGCTGCGCTGCTTGGCGCCAGCGTCCAAGGCAGCTGCCAGCCGTGCTGCCGCTGCCACTCACCCGCCAACACACATTAATCCGGGCATCCTGCAGGTTGACCATGATGATGGCACCCACGACAAGCTACGTGCCTTCAATCGTCTTTGGTTGTCGGAGTTTGCTGCGGACTCGCTGCTCGTCTTTTCCACGGGTCGCTCTCCCGAGCTGTTTCATGAGCTGGCGGTGAGAAGGGTTGCAGGGTGGAAAGGGTGCGCAGGGCTGCGGGATGCAGAGCAGCAGTACATGTGTGTGCGTGGAGGGCACAAGATATGCTTCCTGGGTATCCTCATCGTCATCCACATGTCTGTTGACCACCGGGGTCCTGCTGTCCTCTGCATGCGCAGGGCGATGTGCCACTGCTGTCTCCAGACATCCTGGTGTGCTCGGTGGGAACCGAGATCCTCATCAACGGTGGGTTACACCTATTAGCCACAGTCATGGTGGGATGGCGTGGCGTGGTATGCCAGCAGACAGCCATCTATCTTGGCAGCCCATCATTGTGACACATGGCTAAGCAGGCAGCCAGCAGGGCAAGCCTATGATGTATACAACAGGGATGGTATGTCAGCATTCCTCACCCTTTGCTTTGCCTTTGTGCTTTCGTCTCCACCCCTTGGGCTCAAGCGCCGCCTTGTATTGCCTGCGCCCCTGCACGCCCGCCGCTGCCCGCTGACGTTGCCCCCGGCAAGCTCCTGCTGCAATGCAGGCCAGGCTGATGAGGAGTGGGAGGCTTACTTGAACCAGGGGTGGGACCGCGCCCGCGCTGCCGCCATTGCCGCGCAGCTGCCAGAGCTTGTGATGCAGCGGGATAGCGAGCAGCGACCGCACAAGATCAGCTACAAGCTGAGGTGAGGCGGGTGGTCAGTCGGCAGTGGTGCTGATTTACTTGCTGCGCAGGCCACACCACAGCCAAATGCTCAGCTTTCGCCACTTGAGTTTACCACCACTTTTCTGTGGCTTGCAGTGTGCAAGACCCTGAGCGTGTGGTGAGCGCGCTTCGTGACCAGCTGGCAGCCGCTGGCATGGAGACCGCAGTCATCTTCAGCGGCGGAGTTGACCTGGACATTCTACCCAGCCGAGCATCCAAGGGCAAGGCCCTCTCATTCCTGCTGAAACAGGCATGCCGCTGCCTAACACTGCTGCTGCTGCTGGCCTCTTGCTGCACCTGGGAACAGCACAGCAAGTGGCATGAATCTTTTCTGATATGCAGCCCTGGGGTTCGGAAGAGGCATGTGGCCAACTGTGACGCATCATTAGCCCGCTGAACAGCGCTCAGTTGCGCGCCCTAGCCCTCCCCTCTGCCGCAGTTTCCACTGCAGCTGTTAAATGATGCCCTGGTGCTCTTAGTGGGCCGTCTTTGTGCTACACCCTGCTGTGCAGCTGGAGGCAAAGGCGTGCATGCCCTCGGCTGGTGTGATGGTGTGTGGCGATAGCGGTAACGACATAGAGCTGTTTGCTGTGCCAGGCAAGCAGCCTCTCTTGACTGTCCGTCTATTGAGATCATGCGTTCATAGCACCTACAGCTAGGGTGCCTTGCAGAGTTTGTTTACTCTTGGAATCGGAGTGTCCCTTGTGCCCCGCCCTGCCTGTATCGACAAGGCATAGCTGGAAGTATGCCTGCGTGTTTGACGTTTATTTTACAGTAGAACCCCTTGACATTATCTGGTCCGTTGATGCAGGCGTGCACGGCTGCATGGTGGCCAATGCACACCCCGAGCTGCGAGAGTGGTGCTCAGCCAACGGCACCGAACGTCTCTTCAAAGCCACCAAGAATGGGCCAGGCGGCATCGTGGAGGCCTTGCACCACTTCAGGCAGGCTCATGCCAAATTGCTTGACGCCTGTTGGGCAGCGGCTGCATGGCCTTGCCAGCAGCTATCAGCTGGCAGCTGCGGCTGCCAGACACATCGCTGCTGCCTGAGTTTGCATGGAGGCACGCTTGGTTGTTGCTTGCTGGTACAGCGTTCAAGTTAGCCCACCTTGCCCAACCTTCCAACATGCATGACTCCCAATGAGTTGCCATCCTGTGCTGCTGTTGGTGCTTGACACCTTACAGACCAGCCTCCTGTGTTTATGAGCAGCTTGATTCCGGTATCCCCGTCTCTCCTGCAGCTTTTGCAACCCAGCAAAAGCCGACACTGTGCACCGCCGACAGGCGCTTGTTGACAACCTGGCTTGGTATGAGGACTGGTGCAATGCCAGCATACCAAAGGACGAAGCTGCCTGCCGCAGACAGTTGGAGGTATATGTGCTGCCCACGATGCCACCCCCACAAGATTGTGGCATGCATGAGTAGGCACCTCTGCTGCCGCAGCTGGCTGTTGCAGGACAGCAGCAGTTGCCCTCGTGAACTTGCTGCGCGACTTCTTGCCTGCCCTGTTGGCTTCTTCCTGATGCTCTGCCCTGTATGTGTGTTTTCTCCCAATCTGCCTTGCCAGCCACACCTTTTCAGTCGGAAAAGCTGCCTGCTGCAGCAGCACTGGCCCTGGGAGCATGTTTTGCAGCCAGCTGCAACTTTCTTCCCCTACGTGCCCTGCCCAACCCCTTGCAGTTCCTTGAAGGAGGCTTTGAGTATGTGCACCCCAGCGGCACTATCATGAGCCGACAGGCCTTTGTAGATTGGTTTGTGTCCGAGGGCTATGGCTGCCACTCGGCAACAGCGGCATCTGCCGGTAGTGGCACCGCCTCTGACGCTGCCACAGCTGCAGCCGGCACCAGTGGAAGTGGCGCTGGTGGTGCCAAATATTGCATGTGGCTGGACAAATACAGCGAGCGTGAGCTGGCGCCAGGCGTGTGGCTGGTGCGGTACATGGAGCTGCACCAGCCCTTTGCAGGTGTGAATAATATTCGCTTATCATGCAGGGTATCACGTAGTGTGTAGTGGCAGGCGGTGCCTGCCTGTTCTTCATGGCACACCCCAGCTAGCCCCTTGTTCTTGCTTATCGTCTATTGCTGCACTTGATTCATCCCTTGCTGTTGGCTGTCATACACCTGCCTGCAGGCGGAAAGCACACCGGCGAGCAGCGGACGGGGCGGTGGGCCAGCGTGGTTCTTAAGCAGCAGGCAGATGGGCGGTGCCGCATTTCGTACATTCACGAGCTTCTCGTGAAACGGGAGATGGCCCGGGCTTGAATGGTACAACCTGCGCCAGGGCTTGAATAGCGAGGAGAGGAGATCAAGTCACGAAATCTGTTGCATATCCTGGTTGGTACCTTGTTTGCCGCCTGCAGTCTCAGCACTGCAGGTCTGTTGAGCCCTGGTTGTTTACGTTGGCCTTCCATTTTTTGATCACTGCACGCTGCTGCAGTTGTCCCTTTGTTTACACCCTTTTACACTGCTTGACAAGCTTTCAGATCATAACACCAGCAAGTACCAATAACCAGGGGCTCGTAAACAGAACACATAATACAAGTACATAGCTGCATCAGCTGACAGTAACATCGATGTGCCTGGAGTGGGCTAGTTGTGGGGAACACCATGAAGTAATGTGCCTCTTACTGCGTTCATTTGTTGCCCGCCGTACTGGCCCAAGCAAGGCTAGTGCTCACTGCAGAGTTCCAAGCTCTGCTCGTTGGCCTCAATTAGACGCTGTCTAGAAGAGCAGGCTTAAGTACTTTTAACATTGGGGAACTGTGCACATGGCATAATACAAGAACGAACCCGTCAACTGTGCTTGGGAGGCAGGGTTTGCAGCCCGCCTGCAATGAATGGCAGGGAACACACGCTAGTCTGGCACAACTCATGGCATGAGCAGCCCCCGCTCAGTGAAGAAGTCCAGGATCCACTTGCTCAACTCCTCCTGCTTTGCTCTAGCTAGCAAGTGCTTGGTTCCACGCATGACAATGGTCTTGCAATCGGGAAACGCTGACTTGGCGGCCTTGGCAACGGCATCTCCCGGCCAGAACAGGTCATTCTCAGCACAGATGACGAGGGTGGGTGCAGACAGACGGCTGAGGTGGTGCGTGGAATGCCTTTGGAGCCTCCAGGAGCCTGGGACCAGCGGGCAATATACCTGCACAACACAGGAGGTAACTACAGTTATGAGCTCAGGGGGCAGGTTGCAGGCAGGCTGGACACATCAAAGTTCAGCACTACTTGCTGCCTGCCTACGATAGCAAGGCACCAGGCCAAAGGTTCCATTGCACCCCGTGCACTGAAATGCACTGCATTGCTTGGAAGGCACAGCACAGCATGGCACAACACAGCACGGCATGTGATACCACAGAACTGCAAGCCCACCCCACTCGCCTCCAGGCCAGCAGGATCGATGCCATGTCCTCGTGCATTGGCTCATCACAGATTGCCACGAGTGACAGCCAGGCAGTGAGGGGGCAGGGAAGCAGGCGGTACAGGCTGGAAAACAGTAAAGTGCACAGCAGTATCGACCCAGTGCTGGCTGCATGGAGCAAAGGAGGGGGTAAGGAGAGGGCATTGGCTCGAATAACAGCACTTCTCTGTCTTCCAGCCCACGCGAAGCAGCCCAAGTTGTGTGACTGAAGCGTACAACACCAAGTTTTGAAGGCGTTCTGCTCCAACCCGTCACCCCTTACCTGGCATCAGCCCTGCAGGCACCACCAGGGCTGCCCCACGGATGGCCTCAGGGGCTACCACTGCCAGGTCAATGAGTGCTGCCGCGCCAAAGGACACTCCCACATGCAGAGGTGGCGGCGGGGATGCCTCAGTGTCGCTCTTGTTGGTGGGTGCGACTAGGGCCAGGCCGCGCAGCACTTCCAGGCACCACTTCCCGGGTTCGTGCTGTGCTGGTTCCAACTCAGCGTTCTCGCTGCGGCTGCCAGCTGCATCAAATAAAATGAAAGAGGTTAATTTGGAAGGTGTTTTCTGAGCTGAGGTTGGGGAGATGAGCGGGCACAATATGTGTTCTGTGCATTGGCAGCAGGAAACATCAGTGCTGATGCTCACCAGACCACCCCAAAGCTAAAGGCAGATGAAAGCGGCTCACATTGGTATGGGTGATCTGGGGCAAAGATGCGGAAGCGCCTCACCAAAGTGTCAAACATGCGTACCATGTGTGGCGCCGGCACAGCGACGCCATGCCAGAGCACCAATGGGGGTGCGTCAGCAGGGCCGCATACAAGCACGTGGGCAGTTCCATAGCTTGTGTCAACTAGTTTCTCTTGATGCTCGTAAGGCAGTGCTGCCAGGGCCTTGTCATATAGGTTGCTGAGTGCGGATCGGCCCGCCGTACTGCGGTACATTGATTGCGGCGCGTGACGAAGCTGCCGCTCGGCCATGACCTGCGGGATAGCGACGGGCGAGCGAGAAAGCAAAGAATCCGGCTAAATGTTGTAAACTAGTGACCCTTGGAAACACTCTATTGATGAGCAAGCTTGGATACGCACCAGGCAAGCCTGAACCCAAAGCAGACCTGCAGGTTGAAGCCCGTATACCTTCAGGGGAGAATGTTCTGCTCGGTTCATAACTACAAGAGAAGGCGCGCACTTCTGGCAGAAATGCTGACGAGGACTGCCGGCAGTACCACCGAGATACAACAACACAAGCTCAAGGAGAACCTTGATATCCCTTCCGTATTAAGCAGATATATCTCATGCATGCATACATGTGATCTGTGCTGCATGTACTGCCCTGTTATGCCATCATTTCCATCGTTGCATGGCAGTCTACAACTTTCACATGAAGTCGTAGCAGGAGCGGGAAGGCAGGAGTATAGGAACTATTTCTGTAGCAGAGTCGTGGACTGAATGAAAACCGGACAGTCAGCAATAGGGGGTGCAGTCAAGCCAACTCAACAGCCTTCGCTTGCGTTAAACCAGGCTGGGCCGAGCAGGATGGGCTCCCACCTGCCAACGTGATAACCAGCTTGATGTCATGGCTGGCTGCCAGGGCCAGAATGTAGTCCAACGCTTCAAGGACTGTCTCATTCAGCACCCCTGGTTCTGTCTGCAGCGCCACCCAAGGGGCTGCCTGCACCTGCGCCAGCACTTGCGTAGGCGGGGACCAAATGGCAAGATAAGGCAAGATCAACAGCGGTTGCCAGCTTCTGCACCAAGGGCCACCAGCGCAGTTATAACCCAATCTTCATCGATTCAACTACGCCAGACTCACGGATTAGTGGCAGCCAGCTGCCTGTAGCTGAGGAGGCCTGCTGGATACAGTCAGCAAGGCTTTGCCGCTTGGTAAAGCAAGCTAGTATTCCTGCCTGATGAGCTAACGAGCGCACCGCATCATGAGTTATGCGTGATGGGCTCAGCTAGCGCATGCCTTGAAGCTCACCTCAGGTTCCAGCTCATCAGAAATGTCGAGGAAGGGCGGCCACACGTTGCCGCCGTTAGCAGCCGCAAACACACGCCCGACACGCAGGTCCAGCTCAGAAGCATTTGAGAATAACGACTCTAGATCGGTCAGCAGCTTGCTGTTGTTGCTGGCAGCCCAGCGCAGCGCCTGTGAGAGGGTCAGGACAGCTAATGAGAGTGCAGGCTTTGATGCTGGCTGCTGAGGGACCAGGGCTCGAGTCATGGAGCAGAGTTTATGATGGGCAGCATGCAAGACTGTGGCCCACAAGCGTTGAACCCAACAAACCGCAAGGGGCTGTCTTCTAGCACAACGCGTCCCTAAAACGTGAATGAAGTTGGCAGCAGCGGGGTGGGGAATCATGCCTGCAGGCAGGGGGCCGAAAGGCAGGTTTTCCACATGCAAATTATTGCTGTGCAGACCAGACAAGCCAGCGCGAACAATGGCTGCAAATTTCATCTCTTGTCGCTGCAACTCCTGGCTGCAATCCTGCCTTCAAGGCCTTGAGATGCAAGCACACAATCACAGAGCTCCTCTGCCAACATCCTGTAATTGATTGGCTGGAAGTCGACCACCTGGCCCCAGGGGAGCACCTCCCTAGGTGACAAAAAGAACCGGCACTGTCATGTAATGTAGTTGGCCAAGGGTAGGGGCAGCAACAGACAAGTAGGCACTGCTGCAAGATCAACACAGTTCGCTTGCTTTGCATCCTGCCGTGTGTGGCACCCTTATTCACAGTCAAAGGCATTTAACATAAGCTATATGTGGCACCGTTCCGTCATTGTGCCGCCCCGTTGGGGCTGGCGCAGCCCTCGCCTTGTGGTGCTGTTGCGCTCCGCTGATCATTCGTCCAGTGGCAATGCGGCCAGCCAGTGGCATTCCAAGCAGGACGTGTGCGGCCAGCCACTGGCATTCCAAGCAGGACGTGTCTGGCGGGGCTGCAGCCTTACATGCAGCGGCCCAGAGGGGCACCAGCAACATAGTCGGCAGCAGCATGACTGGCCTCTGAGATGCTAAAACGCCATGCCCAGGCCGAACTAGTGAGCCATGTTCAACAGCAACCCAGCCCTACAAGGAACTCGGTGCTTTCTCGTTCACTCCAGACATGCCGGCTGTACGCGAACCACAGGGAACCTTGGAATCTGTGAACTTCCGAACAACCAAGTGGGCTGCTCATTCCAACCCTCTTGAGACCCTCAATTGTGTGTAGCTTTGCTCAGCACCCTGCACAGCATACTGAAGTGGAAGGTTTTGTGGCTAAACAGAATGTCTGAAGGAGACGTGTCCGCCAAGACTACTCCAGCCTCACATCTAGGTAAACAGCACGCTCAGGCCCCGAGTCTTACCACCGGGGCCCAGCGGACCACCGTCTTGAGGCCCTGCCGCAGCCCTGCTGTGCTGATGACGCCCGCCAACCTGTGCCGCATCCATGCTTGTTGCTGCTGGCCACTGAGACGCTAGCTGCGTTCATCTCTCCTGCCGGATGCAGCTGGCGACTATGGCGGCGGTGGCGGCGCTGCCGCTGTAGGTGCGTATGTTCTGGCTGGCTGCTCAGCAGCTTTCGCTTGATGCGCCAGTCGAGGCCAATTATGTGCAGCATCCCACCTGCTCATACACCCGTGATGGTGCTGCGGCTATATCTCTCGGTACAGGCGGAGCGGGTGGCTCAAAGCTGGGCACTGCTGGGGGTGGCACGGGGGGAGTCGCCGACCTAACGGGGGGCAAAACAGGAACCTTCAGAGACATAATGGGCGGGGAGACGGGAGGCATCAAAGACATTATGGGAGGCGCAAGTGGGGGCCTCTCTGACCTCACAGGCACGTGGCGATAGCTGTGCCTGCCAATGTGCTAGGCAACATGACAGCACCTGTGCTTGGGTGCAGCTGCAGGCACCTCAGCCGGCATCATACAACCACCCCCAAACGGCTCCACTGACGAGTGCTGTGCGCAGAGCACTGGTAGCAGCCACGGCAGTTCTGTGGGGTCCACACAACAAATCACAGTACCACTCTGCCTGCACTGCAGGTGGTGCAACTGGAGGCTTTTCTGACATCACCGGCGGCACTATCGGCGGGGTGGCAGACATCCAGGACCAGCAAGGGGTGACAGGCGGGTTCTCAGACATCCAAGGAGGGGAGACAGGATCCCTGTCTGACATACAGTCAGGCAGCAGCAAGGTGGGGCGTTTGCGGGACATCGGGCCAGACCAGCGTTGAATCGGCAGGCAAGCAGGTGCCGTCCGGCAACGGGCAATCTTCGCATGTTGAAAAGTACGGCCCCTGCCGCCATGCCACGCATAGCATGCACAACCTGCTTGCAGCATGCTACGTGATAGTACGCACGGAAATGTTTACAGGGGAGGCTGTGCAGCCAATCAACTTTGGTGCACCATCTAGAAACACGCATGAGCGGAAGAACTGTTTGCACTATATATGAAACAATCTGCAAGCAGCTAACGGCAACAGAGAACCAACAGGCCATGCTGGGAGCGTTGAGGGGCAAAACTAGTTGGTGGACGTAAGAGTTCGATTCATAAGAAATTAAGAAGTTGGAAGCAATTAGAGGCAATACTGAAGCGGAGCAAAACAGGCGCATGAAGAAGCCCAGTAAAGAATATGCATTAGGGATTTAGGCGGCAGTCGTATCGGGAGAGCTACAGAAACTAAGCTGACTTGAGGGGTTGCAATACTGTTAATCAACACACATGTCGTACGTTTTCACTACTCATATGAGTGCTGTCATTTTGTGGGACATCCAAGTGGTTCTAGGTGGCTAACAAGGTGGGATACGATGGGGCGCTGGTGGCGCGCACAGCGCTTTCAAAAACGGGTCTTCTGACGTTGCACATGCTTGGCTTGGATAGCAGCGCTGATGTTGGAGAAGGTTGCCTGCAGCATGACAAAGATAGGAGCTATCAAGCACTGCAGCCTCAAAAAGCAATGTCGAGCATGCGCTGCCAGCGGCCCATACCACTGCAACCACGGCGGCATGCCACTAGCGCAAGCCAAACCAGGCGGCGCCCTGCAGCCTACCTCCTGCGCTTCTTTCAACAGCAGCTGCTCCATCTGCCTGGACATTTGCGCTCTGCGATGCTTATCAAGCAGCTCGCTGCACAAGTGCTGTGCCAAAAGCTCCTCATCATCAAGAGCCTGTAACGGTGCAGGGGCCAGGGAGACAAGTAGAGTGGTCCGTCAAAAGCTGCTCCCTATTTATGCATGCCGGGCCGGGAGGGTGGCGCTGCAATCAAGCACCCGAATAGGCTCCAAATGCAGCCACCAAAGGGCGAGCTTTGGGTGCATATGTTAAACGACCGCTCGCAGGACGCAGAGGACACGCGGACCAACGCCGCCGGCAAAGGCGGCAGGCGTCAACACGCACATTCTCACACAATCTCAGTATTGCGCACCTTGGCTATTGCCGCGTGCAGCTGCGGTGAGAAGTGGGCGGCCATGAAAACAGCTTGGGTTTTGTGCCCTGGCTCCAGCGTCGCCGCATGGTCTTGCGACATTGACATTGGTAGCTCGACGCCAACAACTCCGGGCACGCGGGTGTTGCACATTGAGAGTGCTTGGACTTTGCTGTGCTGCAACCCGGGTGGGGGTTTGCAGCGCAAAGACGATCTCTAAACAGGGAAAGAAACAACAGATGTGTCCCGCAGCGGTGCAATTATAATGGTTTGGAGCGCCGCGTAACTTGTATGCTGTCGGAGTCTACCATCAGTACAAAAGTACATATCCTGCCGCCGTGTTTTTCTTGCATCTTGCTCTGAGGTACAACTTTTCTGCTTATGAGCATAAATGCTCTTTTCCTTCTATTTTTCGCCTCGGTGGTAAAGTCTCCTCTAGTAAGACAGCAGCGTTTGACATCCCGAGCGACTGCTGGAGACGCCTATTGGCCCCCATGTGCCTGTTGAGACTCGAGCAAGATTACTGGCAAACCTGATGCAACCTGCTGCGGCGATACATTCAACATGGGCCTCAAAGTACTTGACCAAGCATTCCAGACCCATACATGCTGCCCTCCTGTTCATGCAACCGAAGGCAACCATTCCACGCGTGCGCCAGGGCATGCCAGTGAAACAACCAGCGCGTAACGCAGGAGTGCTGGAGAGGAAGGTTCACGCAAGCTGCTGCACACGTCAGGGTTGCAAGTCATGCTGCGTGTACACGGGCCACCGCCATCAGCATCCTGCAACAGCGCGCTCTTTCACTGCGTAATTTGCTGCCACTGCCCATCCGCCGCCTCCTTCCATAGCGTCACAGCGTTGTTGGCATCCGATACCGACAGGATGTTGCCACTAACAGACCAGCTGACGCGCCAAACTGCAGCGCCAAAGTCGTGGAGCAGGTGCCGCTCCCAGCCGCCTGCAAACAAAAGCAGGAAAGGGAACGTGGTTCACGAAAAATGGGATGACATTGATGCCTCAATAACACACACTGGAAGCGCAGCAAGTCCAAAATTCGCCTTACAGCAGCTCTGCTAGCAACAACCGCTTCGCCGCTTGGGCTGCTCTGCAGCATTCAGTACTCGGCCACAGCAAACCTACCTTCCTGCCGCTCGTTCCAAATGAAAACCTTGCCATCCTGCCCCGCGCTGGCCAATGTGTTCATGGGAAGGCCAAAGTTGGGTGCCCATGCCACATCACGCACCCAGTCTGCACCAATGCGTGCGTGCGCACGTGTGTTCAGCTAGGGCGGTAAATTTATCTAAACTGAGCAATGCTGCCGTGCAGCACCTTGGACTCCCCTCATGCCTTGGTCCTCGTCGGAGCAGTGCAAGTGCCGCCACTGATTCAAGTGCACACATCCAAGACCACTGCTGCCCTGCCTGCCCACCTGTGTGGCCGGTCAGGGTAAGACCGTCCTGCCGCCACTGCCGCGCCTGCTCAGTGTAAATCCAGACCTGCATGCAGCAGCATCAGGAGATTCAGCATGACATGCTGCCGAGGGCCTGGGCCCCGAAAGAAATCGAATCTTTGTAAGGGAAGGAAGCGTAACTGCATTATCTCCTCCACTGAGCAGCTTAAGGGCAAGCATCAGCTGGTTTGCTCACAAACCATATTTCTTCGTGCAGCCCAACAATCCCTCTTCAGTTACCAACATGAAGCATAACAATCATTCCATTCAGCACTCCTGTTTTCAAAAAATGCATAAAGCACACTTCCCTCCAAGCCAAGTCACCATTCTCTTGCCACTTTGTGGTGGCTGAGTTGCCTCACCCTTAGGCAGTTGTCGCAGCCAGCAGAGGCCAACCGCCACGCTGGCTGGCCAGGTGCTTTGGAGGAGACAAGGGAGCCCTTGGGTGCAGCCGGGGACCAGGAGACGGCGGTGCAGCCAATGGGGTGTGCGCCGTCAATCTGTGGTAGCACAAGGTGACTTTTGTTATGAGAATGACACCCCTTGGAGACAGCCCATGATGCAACCTGCTCCAACCAGGCATGCATGCAGCAGCAGCCACAGCCCACAAATGGGCACCACAAATGAGAGCTCGACAGTTCCTTCTTCTTCCACACCTTGTCTGCGTGCCAGGTGCCATCTGGCTGGTACGTCAGCACTGAGATTGCGCCATCAGAGGAGGCTGCAGCCAGCGCCAGCCCCAGCTCGTATGGTGCCCAGCAGAGCGAGTTGACGCTGGCTGTGTGAAGCGGCGATTGGTACACCTGCCAGCGGGCTGATCGGCAGCTTGAGTAGCAGGGCAGGCAGTGTGCAGAGATTCTGTTGCCCAGGTGGGGTACCCCGCAGAACCTGCCGTGCAGCTGCGCTGGGGGACATCTACGTTTTCAGCTCCTTTTTACACCACCATGCATGCTGCCATTTCCCCCGCACAGCCGAACCTATTGCCTGAGCTTCATCCCAGGACCACAATGGCGCCCTACCTGCTGCCACACGTTGTCTGACACCTCCTTCCACACAATCACTTGGTTGTCAAAGCTACAGGAGGCCAGCAGGCTGCCAAACTTGGGGTGTGCCCAAGCCACCTGCCATACGGGGCCTTCGTGCCCGTTGAGGTCTGCCAGGTGCGTCACCTGCGAGGGGTGAGAGGGGCTTGGGTGTGTGGCGTGAGGAGCCAGCATGGAAGCAAGTCAATTGCTGTCTGTAACCAGGGCATGTCTGCAAACAGGAGGAGCGCGCCTTAAACACCGACGGCAGTGGCGGCAAGGCGTTGGCAGTGGTGGGAGGCGCGGTTGTTTGGACTTGCAGCGGGTGCGCACCTGTTCCCCAACCACGTCAAAAACCTTGATGCTGCGGTCACTGGAGCAGGTGGCCAGCCGCTTGCCGTAATAGTCGAACGCTGCGTCGTGCACCATGTCCCCGTGCCCAGTTTCAAAGCTGGCCAGCTGCGCCGTGGCGGCCGCCATGGCTGCGCTGCTGCCTGTCTCAACCCAAGCACAGCGCGATCACAAGCCCTGTTGCCAACCGCTGAGAGGGGTTCCTGGGGCCTGGCGTTGGGACCCGCTTCCGATGATTTGATCAGGACTCTCGGATACCTCCAAAGGCTTCCACGGCTTTTAGGAAGGCCCGCAGGACAACAGGCTGTACATTGCCACAGCTCAACCCATGCATCTGCGCATTTAAAGCATTGATCGTAGCTTTGAGTATGCTTCGCATCGACTGAGCATCGCCAGAGGCACTGCGTCTCACGCTCTCCATCAACTTGGCAGCTCATTCCCACAACGCAGCGGCATGGCCTCCGCCATCTTGAGAAGGTTGTTGAGTCAGTCCCAGATCGCAGCAGCAATGCTGCAAGCATGCGGCTCGGCAGCACCAGCAGCGCAGCCCTTGCAGTTCATGCAGCTAGCGGCGTTGAACGTGAGTGATTATTGGCGTGTTTACAAATCGGATTGTAATGGGTTTGGCAGAAAGCAGCCTTGCCGAGCTGCCATCATCTGCTGCCGCCGCGTGCTGCCGCTGCCCACTGCACTTGCTAGCAACGGCCTTGAAGCATCCTTAGCGCATTATAGTTGGCTTATCTTATGTATCAGCGATAACAGCCTCATCTGCATGTCTACTGCCTGTGTGCAGTCTGCTGCCGCAGCCAGCAGCGGCAAGCTGTTTGGCGTGTGCATGCTGGAGCGGCTGCCGGTGGTGGTACCCGAGGACCCAGACTGGGAGCAGGAGTATCGCATTTGGCAGAAGGTGCACACTGATGTTGCAGTGCATGGTAGCACATTTGCCTGCAGACGGTTTCTCTGCAACAGAATGGGTGGTTTTGCACCAGCTTCTGCTGAGTCGCTCTTCTGCAGTAGCTGTGGCCCTCCTCTTTCAGCCGGGGATGCTGCACATGCGCGCTGGCTTATGCACCTGGCATCAACAATCACCCCTTTACCTGCACATCAAAAGCGACTAGTCCTAATTCACTGCAATTTTGTTCTGCTCTGCAGCTTATCACAGCAAAGTATTTCAAGGTGTTGAAAAGCGACTAACCCTGATTCACTGCAATCCTTTTCTGCTCTGCAGCTTATCACAGCAAAGTATTACAAGGTGTTGCCCAAGGATTTTGTGGAGCTGAAGGATAGTGAGATGCAGTCAGATGATGCGGGAAGCAGGTGGGTGCATCGGCGGGCTGTGGGGGGGCCCGCAGCGGCTTTCTCATTGTGGTTGCTTGATGGGGCAAGGCGGCTGCGTGTAGCGAGCCCCAGCCAGTGTTGGATTGGAGCCTTCAAAGCCGCCCGGCTGCAATCATTGCAAACAACATCTCTTTAGTTCCGCTTGGCTGGCTGTCCATCTGGCTTTGGACTTCCGGGCTGCATGGTCACTGCGACCCCTGCTGTGACGACTGTGATGCAGGTATGAACCAGCGCCACGCATCACAGAGGCCGACAAGGCCAATGATAGGCGCTCGCTGAAGCGGCGACTAGACCAGCGCCTGTTCATGCTGGTGCGGCAGAAGGGCGGCAGCAGTGGCGGCACCTGGTCATTCATGCAGCGAGGTGCGCCAAGCCAAGCTGGCAGGCAGGCTGCTGCAGTTGACCTGAAACGCTCGCTCAGCTTGTCTATGCCCACAACGTCGCTCTACTTCAGTCAATCAACTTACAGCACAGAGCTCTCCCAGCTTGCTGGGGAGGACACCGTACGCTGGACAACTGTGACCGCCTGCTTGGCTGTCTGCAGATTTTTGCCTGCAGCTATCTTGCCCCGCTTGGCCCATTCGGCTGGAAATTCACGATTGCCTGCAGAGAACCAGGAGGGGGAGACAATGCGGCAGACGGCAGAACGGGCGCTGGCAGAGGCGGTAGACACATCGGCGGTACAGCCCTACTTTGTGGGCAATGCTCCTGCGGGACACGTGCGGCTGGGTGATGCTGGCACGCTATTTTTCCACAGGTGAGCGCATGTTGACATTTCTGACCTAAGTCTGCGGGCAACCCGGAGGGGTGGTGGCGGATGAGCAGAAGGGTGGCGAATAGGCACAGAAGGCGGTGGAGCCTTGCCAGTTGCCCAGCGCTTTGGCCAAGGCGGCCCTTCATCCACCTTAAAGGTTACTGATGATGATGCTTGTCACTATGTTGTCTCCAGCTCTGTCTTTTACAATTGAGTTCGCTGGCTGGACAATGCGGCAGTGTTGACTGTTGCTCCGCACGCGCTGTCCCCTGCAGGTGCCAGCTCATACAGGGTGTTCCGGTGCTCAAAGGCGGTAGCGGTTACAGCGAGCACGTGTGGGTGGCCAAGGACGAGCTGCCTGAGTACATCCAGGAGCCAGAGCTGCTGCAGGTGTTACAGAAGATGTTGTGACCTCGTGCTAGTGCAGGCTAGTCAGCAGCTTTGCCAGTGTCATGGCAGGGGCTGCAGCCATCTATTTCAAGGACGAATGCGGTGTCCTTGTAAGCTTCAAGCTGCCTTTCTGTGGTTTTTGTACCTTTTGCACCGTAATGCATTGTGGTGTTGGACCAGTCGAAGGGTAGGCACAAAGGTTTTCATCTGATGGTTTTGGCACGCCTCGCGCATGGCGCCTGGAACGGGCAGCAGCAGTGTGTGGTGCCAGGACACACTCCGGTATCCTCCCTAGCAAGAAGTCGAGGTGCTCAAGCGCTTACTGTATGGTGCATTACAGTGATCTGCACTGGGAACTGTTGTCAGAGTGAGCTGGCAGCCGAAGTACTGCCGGTGGAGGGAGGGCGGTACGTGGCGTGCTGTTTTGGGCGCTGTTAGGGCTGGACCTAAATTACAGGTAATTTGCGATCACCGGCTTGTTGCAGAAGCTTACCGTGAGTCACGATCAGGCTGCGCCGCCTTGCATCGTCGAGACCGGCGTTCCGGAGCAAACCCAGGCTGGTAAGGTGCGTTGATTGATTGAGTAGTCGCTGAACATGCTGTAGAACTGCTGAGGGGTGCTGAGTGGGGCCGCCACGAGCGCTTGGGTCTACTTGCGAGGCTGGGCCGCAATAACGCCTCAGGCCGTTCGTCATGCGTGTTCTACTGCAGATCGCGCCTGTGAGTCGGGTGCACAGCAGCCATGTTGGCGCAACCAGACGGAAACCACCACTGCATCCAGTTCTGGCGCACGGGGACGTGCCAGTGGGTTGGGCGCTGTCGCTACCCGCACCAGTGCTACGTGTGCGGCAGTCTGGCGCACGGTACAGGCCAGCACTCCATGGCAGCAGGTGGCGGCGTCCCGCCGGTCGGGCCCCCACCAGGCAGCGCCCCCGTGGCGGCTCCCCCTGCCTACGCCGGGCTGACCTCTGTGGCCACTCCGGCTGGTGCGCCGGCAGCCGGCGATTGGCAGTGCACTGGGTGCGGCTGGGGCAACTACCCTGAGCGCCAGACCTGCCGCAAGTGCCACATGCCGCGGCCTGCTGCCGCCTCACAGGCGCTGGCTGCAGCCGGAGCGTTGCTTGCTCCACCCGACGGCAAGCAGCACTGCATCCAGTTTTGGCGCACTGGCAACTGCCAATGGATTGGGCGCTGCAAGTTCCCTCACCAGTGCTACATTTGTGGTAGCACGGCGCACGGCACTGGGCAGCACGCCAGTATGGCCGTGGCAACCGCTGCCGCTTCAGCTGCCGTGGCATCGGTGGGCGCTGCGCCTGCGGCCGCTGCGCCCGTTGTTGCGCCCTTGCTGACCCCTGCACTCGCGCCTGTGCCAGCGCCCGCGCCTGCGCCCGCTACAGCAATTGCGCCTCAAACTGTCGAGGTGCCTCTCGTTAAGGCCGAGCCCGCCCCCGCGCCTGCGGCTGAGCCACCCGCTGCAGATGTTGCGCCCTCGGCGGCGGCGACGACTTTCGTTGACGGCGATGCGGCAGCGGAGGAGCGGGGGCGCGCCCGGAGCCGCAGCAGGAGCCCACAGAAGAAGGCGCCTCGTAATCGCAGCAGGAGCAGGAGCGGGCAGCGCCCCCACAGCCCCAGTGATGACCAACAGCACGAGGGGGCCTGAATTTGTGAGTACCGCAGCCGCTGCTGCCTGGCCTGCTGCAGCCAAGCCCGCACTGAAGGCTAGTGTGCAGTATGCTGGCACCTGCAGTCCTGCATTGTTTGCCTGCTGTTGCACTTGGCCCACAACAACCAGCCCAACGCGCTCAGTACAAGTTAGCATTCTGCTGCGTACACTGGGATCCACATGTGCATCTGCATGCCTGGCTTTTCTTTGCGCCATATCATCCTTTGCCAATGGAGCTTTGTGCTTGCACCCATGTTTACCGTTGTGCTCATGTTTGGCTTTTTCGCCGCGCAACTGTGACGGCCCAACACCCAAGAGGGCTTGTTCACATCCTTTGCGTGTGCCCTTTCAGTTTTTGATAACATCTACGCAGCCATTAACAAAGACGCACCCTTGGCATCGTTCGTGTATGCACCTCGCTGGTAGATAGCTGATTCAGGCGAGGATTAGCAAGCTGGCTGTCAGGCAAGGCACATTTGGATGCGATTTGGTGTTTGAAAGATGCGGTTTGGGCGACGCCAAGGTGGCAGAGACTGGGAAAGTATGGCACTGTACCGTTTCTAATGAACAGAGGTGCTGATGAGCGGTAGATAGGTGGAATAGCGGGTGAAACGTAGCGTAAGAACCAAAAAGTGACCAAGCTCAAAGGGTTTCATCAAGCGTAAACATATATTGCATTATTTCAGACCAGGGCAGGTACGACATGGGCAACAGCTACAAATCAAGCAAAAGACAGGGGGCAGTTTGCAGGCTGTTGCTGTTGTTGGCCAGGGCTCTGTGGTTCTCATATCATGAGCCAAGCTCTTCCTTGCAGCTATCAGAGTGCATCTAACAGGCTCCACTCAGATACATGCCGTAGTAAGCTGCCGTCGAGCGACCCTCACCACCGCGGGTGACGTCCGTGCCCCGCAGCGGCAGGTAGCGGGCAGCAAGATCCTCGCTTCGCTCCTTACGCAGAAGCGGTGCAGCAGCGTGGTGCCAGCCAATTGCCTGCTGCTCTGTGATGGGCTGCCAGGCGGCATGGGCGGCGGCACCAGCACGAGGCAACAGGTGCTGAATCGTCATTATGGCATGGGAAGCAGTCCCAAGGGCGGGCAACATCGACTGCTGGCCAATCGCTGCCCAAGCAAGCAACCTACCCACCTGGCTGTTCTTGTCTGCTGCCGCTCCGGAAACTGTGCTGCTACGCTTGCCCTTTAGGCGGCTGCTGGCAACCGAAGCCATGCTGCCGGCCTCATCTAGCTGCTGCAAAGCGCGCCAGCTGCGCTCGAACTCAGGCCAGCTGATTGTGGCACTTGCATCGAGGGCAAAGCATCGGAGGATGGCTGCCATGCTGCCGCCGCCCAGTTCCCGCCCCGCTGCTTGGCGCAGCACGCCAGGGACGTCCTCTCGCAAAATGTGCCGGCCACCCGCCAGCTGCAGACCAGGAATGTACGGCCTAAGACAAACGGGCCTACAGTGTGTTGCGGTCAACCGCAGACATGTCAGACATGCCGGCTCACTTTGATGGCTTGCAGTTCGCTGCTGGTCTCCCGGCTTGCTGTCTTGAAAGCATCCTGCAAAGCGGCGTCCGAGACAGCGCTCCACCCCGGTTGGGGTTGTTGTTTCGTCGGTCTTTGGCATGGAGGCGCCGTGCCCGTAAGCGCGTACATTGCCGGTGGATTCCTGTCAACGGAAATGTGTATGGATGCACCTGCTGGATGGCAGTCTGTTCGGTGGAGGACGTGGTGCCAGCGGAGGACATTGATGAAATGGCATCCTGATGCAATCAGTATCAATTTCTTCTATCAGTAACACTCAGCGAGCTCTGGAATAAGGTGTGTTAGCCCGCTGTCCATCGCACAAGCAGGCGCCCGAAGTCGACTCTTGCCTGCTTGCAGTAGTCGGCGTTGGATTGGGCAACAATATCCTGCACCGCTTATCAGTCCGCCTGCCGGTTGTGCTGCCTGCGCCACCCGGCGCCACCGCTTACCGCCGACACAAGCGGCATGGCCACCTTCAACAACACCTACTGGCTTTTGAGGCACGGTCGCAGCCATGCCAATGAGCAGGACCTCATCGTCAGCCGCCCAGAGAATGGAGAGCAACCACAGTGGGGGCTGAACGATGTTGGGCGGCAGCAAGCGGAAGCAGCAGGCCGGCAGCTGCTGCAACTTCTGGGCACGCACGACCCTTCCACGTTGCTGCTGCTTTCATCTCCCTTCAGCCGCGCAGTGGAAACTGCGCTTTGCGCAGGTGCAGGAATAGGCGTCCAGAAAGGGGACTCGCGCATGCAGGTAGGCTGCTACTGTGCACCCACGTGTGCAGAGGTGCATGCAATGAGCTGCACCTGGCTTCTTGCACTGGCAAGCAAGCCTGGAAGCCGTATCAAATTATTGCAACATGACAGATGCCATACCCAAGGTGGCCATAACCCTGGGTGCGCGTTTCTCCACGCACATGGCCCTTTGCGCACGCCTCTTGATGTTCCCGCTGGCCTTCTTGTCTCGCACCCCACCTTTTGTAGGTGGAGCGTGCGTTGCGGGAGCGCTGCTTTGGCAATTATGAGATGACCAGCTGTACTAACTATGAGGTTGTGTGGGCAGAGGATGGCAAGTCCACGACCAACAGGTGCAGTCTGACTGGTGCTGGTCAAGAAGAGCAGGGGGCCCACCCAGCTTCTGGCTGCATGAACAGGCCCACCCTCTGCTATCTTCGTTGCTGCAATGCAGATCCTAGTGGCGTGAGGGTGACTGTGTTCCGCGACAAGGCTACCACGGCAGCTTGCTCAAAGCAACCCAGGGGAAATGACACCCTCATTGCTCTGCCTTGCCGCGCTGTGCCCCCCATGCTGTGTGCAGGCCGCAGGGTGAGGGCGGCGAGAGTGTGGAGGATGTTGCAGCACGCACTGCAGTTCTAGTGCAGCGGCTGGAACAACAGCACAAGGGGCGGCACATCATTCTGGTCTCGCATGGGGACGCCCTAAGCATCTTAGCGGCCGCTATGCTGGGCACTCCCTTGGAGGAACACCGACAGCATGGGCTGCCCAACTGCGGCATCCTGCGGATTGACAGCACCGCTGGAAAAGGCTGCAACAGCACAGAATAGCCGCGTGTAATGACGGATTTGGTGCCTGGGTGATCGTGCAATGTTACCAAGTGTAATCTTGCTTGGTCGACCAGTGGGTAAAGGTAGGTATGGCACTGGTGGCATTGGTTGTGTACACTACATTACATTACTATACCCGATGACGGATCATGAAAAAATTGCCACGTCTCACCTCCAAGGTTACTCTCCCGAGAAGAAACTACTGCGAACCTACGCTGCTGTGGAACCGAGGTTGCTTCTGTGCCTCGTCTACCACATTACGCATCAGCTCATACTTGCAGTAAGACACGGAAGCTGAGTCATGGGGGACTCGGGGCACGCGCCGTCTCTAGCGGGCCCTTGTTGAGCAACCCTTCGCATAGACTGCACCAGCACACGGGGGATGCACGGGCAGGGGCTTGTGACCGCTGTGGGCGTGGCACTGGCGGCATGGCTCCTCCTGCCTACCTACAGCGGCACGCATCGGGCGGCGGCGGTGGCTGACGCCCTTTCGGCGGCACACAGCCCCGCGCCCGTGGAGCAAAGGACTCTTTGCGCGCCCCATGGCCCCTGCCGTAAGCGCACACTGTTTTACCAGTAATGAACCAGCAATATCCATTTGATCCCATGTTGACAGCCCTGCATCGATCCTTGCATCTGCCATGGAATAGTTCCCTGCCACCGCTGCTTGTCCATCATGCTGTGGCCACGTCTATCGCTGCATGGCACCGTCTTGTTGCAGAGACGGTGTTGGAAGCTGTGAGGGATCACATCACCAACTGGCCAGAGTTTGCTGCAGCCAACAACCTGACAGGATGGGGCGATGACCCAGCAGTGCCACCCTGCCTGTATACCGGAGTGACGTGTGATGCAGACGCACAGCTGCAGAGCCTGTGAGTGCGCAGCTCGGCCTGGCCTCATCTTGTTGGCTTTGAGCTGGTGTGACCTGGCTCGCCCTTGCGTGCCTGTTTGCCGACGCTTGTCTTACCAGTGGATCAGCAAGGTTAAGCGCTAGCACTGAAGCAGCCATCGGCACAAAGAAACAACAAGCTGGCCGGGTGCTGCAGACATTGTGCAATGCCCTCCCCTGCAATGCCCTTCCCAGTGGAGTTGCCCAACTAATAAGAGCCTGTCTTGGTCCAGCTCTTGACTCTTTATCTTGCCCGCTTGCCTGCCTGCCTGGACCGGTGGACAGGTCTTTGGCGTGCCAGCAGTGTGTGGTCCAGGCAGAGGGCACTCTAGCTGCCGAGGTAGCGCAGTCCCTCACTTTAGCCACACTCGACATGCAGCAACACAAGCTGGGAGGGCCACTTCCAGCCGAGTATGGCCACACCGGCTCCCTGCCTAGCCTCCTGCACTTAGTCCTTTCATACAACGAGCTTTCAGGTGATTCAAGGGCAGGCCTGGCAGACTTCTGGTCTAACAGACAGCTTGGAAAGTGGGCAGCCAGCCAGCCAGCCAGCCAGTCTATTCAACAGGCTTGCGTAGAACTGTGGCACGCTGCACGCTTCGTGACGCTGTGTGTGCCAAGCTTGTGTAACGGCGTTGTGCACACCGTGTAGGGAGCATTCCTGAGGAGTGGTCCAATGCCGAGGCCTTACCCCGCCTGTCTCTTCTGGGCCTCGGCTTCAACCGGCTCAGCGGCACCCTGCCACAGAACTGGCTGCTGCCGTCTCTTCTCATCTTGTGAGCAAGCCCTTCCTTGGTGTATGTGGGACTGTATTGGCAAGGAGATTTTCACCAGTGTTCCGCGCTTTGGAGTCCACGCCGTCATGCTGTCGACTGGCCCCATAGGCAGCAGCATCTGCTCATGCCTGCGAGTTGCTGAACTGGCGGTTCAAGTCAAACACTCATTGAGTCACGCGAATTGTGCAGGCGTCTCAACAGCAACATCTTCTCGGGACCTCTGCCTCCCACGTGGGGCACCAACCGGAGCTTGCCCCACCTGCGGGTTGCGTCGCTGCAACACAATGCTCTTACTAGCACTCTTCCTTTGGAATGGGCCGGTGAGGGGGTGATGGCTCAGCTGGAGCAGCTGTATCTCCAGGTTGGTGGAACTGCCAATGTTGCCCAATGCCATGGCCTCCTTGTTGCGCTTGCCGTGCATGTTTGTGCTACATAGGCTGCTTGTTGGCTGGCAGCATATGTGATGCCATGGACGTCAAAGAACATAGGCAGCGTGCGCCTGGTCATCCCCAGCTTTGCTTGCCTCCATCCTATCCTCGGCTGATGATGCAAATACCCTGCGGCATACCCAGATAGCTGCTACTTGCCCTATCTGTCTCTGTGCAGGAGAATCAGCTGACAGGCGGCCTGCCGCCGGAGTGGGGCTTGAGGGAGGGAGGACTACCCGCGTTGCGCGTGCTGAACATCTCAAACAACCCTCTGGGCGGCACACTGCCAGACCAATGGCACCAGCAGCGCAGCTTCCCATCCATAAGAACGCTGTGAGTGTGGGCCGCGTGGTGGCACATGGCTTGCATCCTCGCTCTTGGCATCTACGCAGCACAGCACGCTGACCAGTCACCAGTTTGCTGTGTGTGGGGATGTGTAGGTGGAGGTGGGGTGGGCGCGCGCGCTCGCTCACATTCAGTCATTGCTGAGCCCTGCCAGCAAGGTACCCATGGTGCAGGGCTTTAAGCAACGCAGGGCTGCAAGGGACCCTTCCACCCAGTTGGCACTGCCAAGACCCAAACACATGCGGCATGCCTCAGCTGCAGAACCTCTGGCTGGTGGGTTGCTGACTTGTCTGTTTTGCACATTCGACTTGCAGATTGTTTGTATACATTGGCAGCCATGCCGCCTCTTGGAATTGCAGGAGGTTGAAAGAAGTGGACTGTGATGGCATTATCTGCATTACCCCAAACAACCACATCATCGTACGAGGGTTTGACTTCGGGGTGTTCCGCAACCTGCTTGCTCTGGCTGCAGGATGGCAACAACCTGTCTGGGCCGGTACCTCCCTCGTGGGCCACTCACACTGGCCTGCAAGCCGTCTACATTCGCCCGGGAAACGAGTTGCTGTGCCGACCGCCCAACATCACCTTCCCATTTAGGTGGGTCTGCAGCGGTAGCAGGGGTTGAGCCCCTGATGCACCTGTATGTTGGCAGCGCACCTATCAGCCGCTGCTGTATCTTCCTGTTGTATCCAAGATCTGGAATCATAACCTAGAAATTCGGAACTGCGGGCGTGGGAACAGAGGCAGCTTCAAAATGCATTGCCACCTGCCTTTTTGCCTATGCAACAGTGCAAGCTTCCGAGGCTGTCTCAGAATGCGCTGCTGTTTTCCTGCCTTGCAAGCATTTGTTTGCAGGATGTGCACTGCCATCAGTTTGGACTGCCCAGACACGGAAGGGCTGGGAGGCTGTGCTGCCCCTGAGGATTGCCCAGATGCAGTCCAGCTCCCCGATTGCGACACTGCTATGTACCCTGAGCTGCTACCTTCGGGGGGTGACCCTGCCGCGGCACACCCTACTACCCCGGGCAGCACCGCAACAGGCGGGTCCACGTCAGAAGGCGGGGATGGCAGCAGAACGGAAGGTGGCAGTAACGTGGCATCGATTGTGGGGGGTGTAGTGGGGGGTCTGGCAGCTGTAGCAACGGTGGCGCTGGCCACTCTGCTGCTGCTTCGTCGCAAGAGGCGACGCAGGAAGCGCAAACGAGAGTTGCCTTTTTATTCTGATGCCAGCGACGAGGTGAGCTGCAGTTGCAAGTTAATGGAAAGTGAGCTTCCAATGGTTGCAAAAGTCGAGAGGCGTTGCTGTGCTGGCTACTAGTAGCTAGAATCACACCCGTGCTGTGAAGCACAGCATTTTGCATGACATAGCAAGGCCACCATTAATGCTCAGCTGGTGCTGGCTGGCTAAGCCTGCAGGTTGAGAAAGCCCTCCAGGCCAGCGGCTCGGCCTTTGGAGGCACATCGCCGTGCATTCCTCCCAACACCCCGCGCACAACTCCGCCGCGCCCCTTGGCAGACAGCAGCAGCGATAGCGTCAATGTTGGCGTGCCATTGTCGCCCTTTGCTGCCGCGGCTGCTGAGGCAGAGATGACGGGCAGCAGCACAGCTGGTACTGTGCCTGCTGGGCCGCCGCAGCCCGGGCAGAGCGGCCTGGGTCCCGCAGGTAACGCCGGGCCCTCGGCTGCAGGTAAGGCCATGCCTGTGGGGCTCCTTGTTTGGCTGTTGCATGCCACGGCGCTGCAAACGCATGCGCTGCTCTGCGACGCCTCCCCCTATTTGGAAACATGCCAGCATATCCATATTTTGCCGTGCCGTTCCCTAAACTTGCTGCTTTGTGCCCTGGTGGTATGCAGTGGCAGATGATGAGGAGCTGGCTGCTGACTTGGAACGCCGCATGGAAAGTAAGTACGCTGCCTCTGAGCCTTTTGCAGGTGCCTTGCATGGATTGTTGATTTCTGCTTTCTGCTTTCAGGTGGCCTGCCTACTCTTGTCACTTTCCTTATTGAGAACCATGTGGCGTTACATTACTACGTGGTCGGCCCGCTGTGATTGCAGTTGAGTTGGCTGCGCTCGGCGCTGCGCCAGAGCAGCGCACCCCTCGCAGTCACGCCACCTCAGTTAATGCACTCAGCAGGCGCAACCAGGGCGGCGAGCTCAGGTTGCCGCCATCTCAGTCCAGCAGTGAAAGCGACAGCCGGGACCGGCAGTGGGAGGACTCTGTGCCGCTCAGTGATTGGCAGATTACACCCAGCGGTAAGCAGGGCGGGTCAAACAACAGAGCAGCTGTTGCGCCTCCAGCACCAGCTGGTTGCTATGTCTCGGGTAGGTAAGCTATACGTGATCCTGCGTTATTGGCCTAACGGCGTGGTTTTCATCACACTTCCTCCTGCAGAGATCCAGATTGCCCAGCGGCCGGACGGGACGGATTGGGAGCTGGGCACGGGGGCTTTTGGCAAGGTTGGTGCAGTAAAGATGTGGCGGTGGTCGCATAAAGCCTTCTGCAGAAGCTGCCTGGGAAACCTATTCTAAGCTCGTTATGTGCTGCATCATGCCATGCCGCCTGCCAGTGTGGCTGGTTCATTTCACTTCTGAGTGGCTGGGTCCGCTGGCAGAAATTTCTTGCTTGTTGAATTCCAGTATGGTGCCACTTGCCTTGTGTGCCCTGCTGCCAATCTAATGCCGGTCCTTGGCTCTTCACACCTCCCGCAGGTTTACAAGGCGGTGAGGCATGGCGCTCAACCCGTTGCCGTCAAGGTCCTGACGGTGAGCAATGGTACCCTGCCGTTGCATTCTCCTGTCTATCGCTTCCCCTTCTGTGCCCTCCCGATGCTGCTCTGCCGAATGCTGGTTTCAGTATGCTGCTGCTGCCGCTGCTGCTGCTGCTGCCGCTGCTGCTGCTGCTGCATTCTCTCTCTCACTCTGTGTGTGTCGCCTTGGCCACCAAATGTGCTCTCTTTCCAAGGTTGTTATGGGCGGTTGGCCTTGAGAAGGGCAGTTAGGCATGCTCGTTGGCCTCCCCAAACTAGTCAACATTGCCCTCCTCTGAACAACTGTGAATGGCGCTCACTGCCAGTCTCCGCCTTGGTGGGGTGCAACTTGGCCTTCTCTGATCCACAGGCGGTTGAGACCGAGTCCCGCTACCAGGGCGAGGAGGATTTCAAACGGGAGATAGCCATCTTGCGGGCCTGCCGCGATCCAAACATAGTGTCATTCCTGGTGGGTTGGCTGGCAGGCTGCTTCCGGCTGACAGGCAACCACCGTGCATTATGGTGTCGCATTGCTGGCTGGGCCCGTTCACCCCTCGCCGCGGGAAAGCTTTGGGCCTTTCAAAACGAGTTACTGGTCAGACAAAAAGTCGAGCAGTAACTTGTTTTGAAAGGCTAGACTGCGGGCAAAGACAGCTGCAGCAGCAAGTCACATGTCTTTTTCACTGTTGCGGCTGTTTGCTATCGCAGGGTGCCAGCTTGCAGCGCGACAGCATAATGCTGGTTACAGAGTACTGCAATGGGGGCAACTTGACCCGGAATATCATGGCGGGACGGGTGACCTGGTACCGCCGTGGCAAGAAGGTATTGTACTGCAACGTATCAGTCCACCAACAAGCTTGTTGACCTGCGCTTGCAGCGGCGAATAATACCTACGCGCCCCATGCTTTGCTGTTTGCCTCAGCGGAGCGCAATCATGTAGGAAGAGCTGTGAGGGCATGGCGGTGCACCATGCCCCTGCACCATGCATTTCTCCTGGTCAGGCTGTCAATGTGATCCTGCATCGCTGCTGCCCGGTCTGCTGCAACCCGCCGCTATTACCCTCCCTGCCGTTGTTGCTTGTGTGGCAAGCACTCTTCTTAACAGCTTTGGTTGGGGCGGAAAGCTTCTGACCGTCCGCTGGCCCCAGTGGTTGTAGCTTTGTCCCTTGCACAACATTACTGAGTGCTGAATGGAATATTTGCAAGTGTCATTTGGATGCCAGAAATGTGCTGCGACAACATTATGCAATCGCACGTAATACGTTCAGTCGCTGTTCCTGGTGGTTTCTACATGCCTGCCGCCTCCCGTCTGCAGATTGCGCTAGATGTCGCACGTGGGCTCACCTACCTTCACTCCCGCCGAATAGTTCATTTCGATCTGAAGAGCCCCAACATCCTGATGTCCAGGTATTGTGCTGTTGCGGGGTATGAATCAACAGCATATGAGCCAATCAAAGCTAGACAAGGCTGCCTGCACAAACACGGAATGTGCCAGCAGCGCTTGAGACTTTTTGCCAATCTGCTTGCGTCTTTGAACGTCAAGCTCTCAAAAAGATGTCTCCACCGTGAGTCTTTATTGGCTGCTTGTCTCAGTGCGAATGCTGGTGTGATAATGACGCCTGTAGCCCCCCTGCCTTTGAGCGCATGCTGCCCCACACACATGTGCCTGCCAGTGCCAATGGATTCCTTGCAGTTGCTGCTGCTGACTTCCTGTCTCTTGCACTGTACTGCAGGGATGGCACTGCGAAAATTAGCGACGTGGGGATGGCCAAGATAATCGCCCGTGAGTACTCTGGAGTCACTGGCAACGTGGGCACGCTTGCCTGGGTGAGCCAACAACAGCATAACCTGTTGTTTGCTTGTTTGGTGGTAATCCAGCTTGGTCCTAGCAATTTACCGGTGATGGCCGGCATGAAGTCAGCAGTAGGGTAGTTAGCCACAGCAGGATCCAGCTGGTGCCCTTTGCCAGCGAAATGCACCACACAGCGAAGGACTGCGCACTGCTTCTGGGAATGCCGCCACTCCACGCTGTAGCGGCGCCTTGACTATGCGCTGCAGGCCGCTCCTGAGATGCTGCTGGGGGCCCGCTGCACTGAAAAGGCCGACATCTACAGCTATGGTGCGTAGTGATGAAATGGGAGGAGAAGTCTGTGTTTGATGGCTACTTGGCTGGCCGTTGGGGCCTGACTTGTGGCGCTAAGTTGTTTGCTGCAGCACATGGACCCATAGGTTTTCATTATCATGCCTGCCTGCCTCAGGCGAGTGCTATGCGTGCTGTGGTTGCAGGGGTGGTGCTGTGGGAGATCTGCACTGGGATGACACCCTTGCGTGGGCAGCTGAGGGATGTCAGGTGAGCCCAACTTGACAGGCTCCAGCAGTGGCACGCCAAGTTGGCATAGGCAAGGCTTTTGGTGCAGCCCACGGTGGGATGCAGCTCTGCCCCTAACGCGACAAACTCTCCTGTTGTTGAATGCATGTGGATCTGCTGCTACCTCCTTTGGCAGGTCCACTAGTGCAGCAGCCAAAGTATGCAAGGGAACATCATGTGCCAACCAGTTTCTGCACCACTCCCAAGTGCCTTGTGCCAGCAATGAACTGATGTGTGCCTTCATCATGTCCCTCGCTCCTTCCTTCCTGCGCAGCGTGCCAGAGGAGTGCCCTATCGAGGTGCGGGATCTGGTGCTGGACTGCCTGTCCCCCAGCCCACGCAAGCGCCCCACAGCAGTTGAGATTGTAGAGCGGCTTCAAAACATGCCGGACCCTAAGCCGCCTCCCACGTCCGCTCCAAACCTTAGAGCCGAAAGCAGCCCCATCAATCGCCGGCAGCAGCGCTCTGAGCGCCAAATCTTTCGCCGGTCGGCTCCATGGCTTCCTGGAGCCAGCAGTGCAACCAGCGCAGCACCTGGCAGCCCACCGAGACCAGCAAGGGAGGGTGCACCACACCTGCCTGCTTCCCCAGCTAGGGCAGCGGTCAGCCGGGGTTCTTCCGAGCCCCGCACTTCCGAAGAGAGTGCCTTCTCACTGTTGGACCCAGATCCTGAGGGAGCGCAGCTATTGATGCCAGCAGCTTACATCAGCCCAGGCCGCCGCGCCTCCGCTGCATGGGCTGCCCCTCAGCAGGCCTCATCAGGCAGCGCCCTTAATCTACACCTGCCAGGTCTGCCAACTGCTCTGTTTAGTGCAGCTGAGCGGTTGAGGCAGCATGCACCATCGCCCGGCCTGCAGCGCGCCAGCAGCAGCCCATTAATCTCCGGTTTGAATGTTGGATCACGACAGCTGCCGGCCCCATATGCCATGAGGGCCGGCGGCATCGCACATGTGACCCAAGGGTTAGGCTCACGTCCGCCCCGGCCCAGACAGCCACCAGTGCAGCGCCGGCGGTCGCTGGATGAAGCGGCTGTCCGTTTGCTGGCCCACAGGCATGGAGGAATGAGTGGACAACCAGCCACATTTAACGAGCAGCAGGCAGGGACCCTTGCTGCCGCAGGAACAGCCGCCGTGCCATTGGCAGAGCAGGCGGCGGCATCGCAACACAGCGTACGGCCCTTTTGGGCCCAGCGCCAAGCTGGGCGCCGGGCATCCAGCCTGCAACAGCAGCTGCCGCTGCAGCAAGGTCTTGGGAGTGTGGGGGAAGAAGGAGTGGAGGAGGCACCACATCGGCATTGGCAGGTGCTCCCATCGCACCAGGTGGTAGCAGATGTGTGGATGGCAAACGAGGTGTGTGCAGGGCAGCACCTGGGGGAGCAGCAGCTGCTTGCACAGGCACACAAGAGTGGGCGTCAGGGCCTTGCAGTGCAGCAGCACACCCAGCAGAAAGCGCTGGTAGATCAGCAGCAGAAGCAATCGCGCCTGCTGGGTGATCAACAGCTCAAGGATTGGGACAAGCTGGCCATGCAGCATAGAGAGGAGCGCCTCAGCTTGCGTAGCCGGCAGCGACAGGAGCAGGAGGAGGAGGGCAAGCGTGAGCAGGACCCGCATCAGCAGCAGGAGCTGCGTCAGGAGGCTCTTACGCAGCCGGCCCAGCGGCATGTGACCACACCGCCCAGTGTACCAGCAGACGCAGGAGCATCGCCATTCTCAATAGCAGCAGCGTCATTTGCAGTAGAACCAGCATCACCCGCAGCAGCACCGGCAGAAGCAACAGCAGAAGGGGCGGCTCATGTCCCTGCTACTGGAATGGTGTCAGCCTTCCTGCGCAGCTCATCGGAGGCAGCAAGCTCTCCCAGGTACAACTCACCCTTTGCCTTGGTGCCTCCACCCACCAATCAAGAACTTGAGAGGACAAGGTCCAAACAAATATGTTCAGCTTGAACTGGTAGCTGCGCAGCAAGGAGGGGTTAAAACAGTCATTGCAGCCACCCTTGAGCTTTAGTCCGGGACCCTGTTAATTGTTTCCCCACTGCAGCCACTATAATTTGCCGTGTGGGCCTTGCACCAGGTTTCAAGGGTGGCTTGCTGGCAGCATCTGTGCTATATTTGCTGGGGTCATCAAGTCATTTCCCCGTCATTTGTGCCTCAGAAAACAATCAGGACCAATTTTCATGGGTTTCTAGCAGCCATTCCTTACTTTTTTGTGCCTTGCACCTCTCAATCATTACACACATGGCATGCATGCAGTGCCCCCCATCTTGATTCGGTATCCCATACTTACCAGTCGTACCTCGACCTTGCTCGTCGGTTTCCATGGACTGTCCCTTGGGACGGTGCAACCTTTCGTAATTCCTGTGATGGCAGCCATATTGCCCGTGTCTTTTCATGTCGAACTTGTTGCAAATATACTCTTTCCTATAACGGCGCAACTTCACCCAGGCCGTGGCAACCCTCTCTTGTCATGCATGTAAATAGCCAACCACTTCATGTGACAGTTGCAACATGTCAAACAGGTTGTCCAACCCTTCGCATATTTTTTCTCCCTTTTTCTTCCTTTGTCTGAATCTCTTCCCATCAGCTCATCTTTATATTTGCTGCAACAAGTAGCAGTTTGTAAAGAACAACGTCTGTCCAGCCTGACAGCAAGCTCAGCCCTAGTGCAGCCAGCATCGGTATCAATACCTGCCTGAATCCTGCACCTGCCGCTGTGCTGTTGCTGCTCGCCCTAAAGGCACGTCTGCGCCTGCTGCCCCTCGTGCTTCTGACGCCCCTTCAGCTGCAGCTGCCACCAGCACCACACTGTCCCCTCGCAGAAAAACCTGGCGCAGGTGACGCCGCCTGTGCTCCTGCTGGCGCGCCCAACGCACACGCTCCCTGCCGCTGCCACCTGCACGAACCGGGGTTGCACCAGGGTTGAAGAAGCAGGCGCGCCTGGGTATGACACTATTGCAGGGGCAAACTTGCCAAACAAATTGCAGAGATGCTGGGGTTGCCCTGCCTCGCAACAGCAGCAGCAGCTGAGGCGCACCAGGTGCCGGTGGTTTCACACGCTGCACCCACAATAGTACGGTGTACCGCTCCTCAACATCCCGCAGTACCATGTTCATGTGCTTATCAAAGGCAACTAGCACCCCTGCGCAGGTGGAAGCAACAGCAGCAACATGAGAGGCGTTGGCAAACCAGGCCGACAGGAAACGTTATGATAAATACTTGCCAGATGTGCCTCCCAACCATGTGCTGCACCACAAAGGGGACAGGCCCTGCCAAAGCCAACCTGTCCAACTACCCACACCTTCAGAGCTGCCACGCACGCCACGTGCATGCCGGGTGACTACACGCACGCGGCTGCGCCGCTGGTAGCAGCGCTTGAGCAGCAGCAGGGGCCCATCCCGCACTCGTTCAGCTATTTGGTCCAAGGGACTGCTTTTCAGCCTGCAGCCAGCCAGAGGAGCAGGCATGGCTGAGGTATGTGACAGGAATGTGAGGGAGTAAAGCAAAAGAAGCGGCGCACGGAGTAAAGGTTGGCGGTGCTTGCGTATACCCATAGTGAGTGGCGGGTGCAGTCGGGTCACAGATGGGCAGGTATGCCTGCCGACGCAACTGTGCTGCAATCTTCCCACTCACTGCTGCCGCTCCTGCTTCTGGTGCACGTACGTAAGGCGAGACTTTTCTCGCTGGGCTGCTTCTTGCGCCTCCTGCGTCGGGTTGGCGCCAGCAAAGCAGGGTGGTGCGAGGGACGTTGCACGCTCAAACACCGCCAGCGGGAGGGTGGCATGCGTGCTCAAACCAAAAACCTGAGGATCACAGCAACCTTGCATACATACCTTGCTCTTGGTGGGGCGCTGAGGCTCCCTCCAAGCCTCCGGGTGGTCGGGTGGCAGCATGAAACGGCAGCGGTAAATGGAGTCGTGGGGACGAGCCGCAGGCACGGGCGGGAGCAAACCCTCTGCTAGAAGAGCACGAAGTGGGTCGAATAGCGGAGACATGAAATCGAGGCAAGCGTCTGTCGCCTGCTGGTGCGAAATTCTGTCAGTAGCAGCAGCATACTGCCTCTCCATATTTAACAAGTGAATAGCAAGCAGGCGTGTTGAAGGAGTTGCCTTACTGTAGGGCCGACCATGCAACTTGAAAGTTGCAAACACATGCTAAGGCTCAGAGGAAACCTTAGGGGCAGAGGAAACCAGTCTGCTGAGCTGGTGCCAGCAGCGCTCAGAAGGAAACAGAAAAGGACGTTTTAAATAATTTTTAACCCTGAATACAGTAGCACTCCAATAAACTGCTTAATGGCTGTCGGGGCGCCGGCCAGCCTCCCAAACAGCACTGTCGGGCGGCCCCTGTGCGGCTCTAGAGGACCTGACAGGAACCGCCGCGTGTTGGCAACCACTTGCAGCAAAGCGCATGCCGCCAGCAACACCGGCAAGGCCGGCAAGGGCAGCAAGGCGGCATCGGCGGCGGCGGCAGGAGCAGCCGCAGCTGACCCTACCGGCAAAGCCGTGGCCGAGTCTGCCGGCCCGCTGCTGCCAATAGCTGCTGACACCAGGATTCAAGTCATTCCTGAGGATTTTCAGGTGATTGAGTGGACGCCTTGCAGGTAGTGTGTAGTTGGTAGTGTGTGCTCTGCCAGTCAAACCGCTCGTCTGACCAGATGCACCCACATACCATATTCGCTCCAACCTTCCCCTGTATGCAGGCACCCTCTGGCCAGCTGCTGCCTATCAACGTGCTGCGGCCACCTTCCGCTGCGGATGTCTTCAAGTGCGTAGGCTGCACCAAACCAGAGTGCCAGGTGATGGCCAGCCGTCGCCACATACATCGCAAGGTTCATGGCAGATGCTTCCAGTTGCCACCCTACCCTCCGTCCGACAGGATCTGGCAGCTTGAGTCCTTCCCAAGAAATGCCACCTCGTTGTATTGAGCCCATCTGAACCAAAAGACGGGCCTAAACCACACCTGTTTTGTTTTAAAGCCCTACTTTCCCATATGGTGGAAAGCAACAGCCCCCTCCCAACATGTTGCAACATGGGCTCTAAGTCACACCGTATTACTACGTGCAGGGCCCCTCTGGCTGCGCAGCCTCCGAGATGGCATGGCGGCGGGAGCATGACGGGTATCTTAAGCAGATCCTTACTGCTAGGGTTTATAAGATCGCCACAGAGACACCGCTGCAGCCCGCACACATGCTCAGCAAACAGCTGGGCAGCACAGTTTGGCTAAAGCGGGAGGATCTGCAGGTGGATGTGAGGTTGATGAGTTGTGGTGCAGTGACTGCTGATGTGAAGGTGGCGGGCAGGCGGACCAATTGGCTGGGACCCAAGCAAAACAGGCAGGAGGCAGGATGTACAGGAACGTCCGGGACGCTGATTGCAACAACCCTGCTCGGGTTTTCCTGCGGGAAATGCTGCTGCCGGCCGTTTATCCCTTGCTCTGCAGCCTGTCCGGTCCTTTAAGGTGCGAGGCGCTTACAACAAGATGAGCCGCCTTACACCCGAACAGCTAGAGAAGGGCGTCATCTGCTCATCAGCTGGCAACCATGCACAGGTGCGACATTCACTGGGCCTCCGCCCTATATTAGGGACTTACAACTGCTGCTGATCGGTAGAGCCAGGCAGCCTGGGATTGCCTGATCATGTTTTTGTGTTTGCCAGGCGCATGTCGGGTCAAAATTGCCACCCCCCTGCCTTTCCCCGTACACGCTTCGAACCCACCAGCCGTCCGTCCTGAACAGCTTTCCCCCCCTGGTGCAGGGTGTAGCGCTGGCGGCACGCACGCTAGGCTGCAGTGCGGTGGTGTGCATGCCCACCAACAGCCCTGAGATCAAGATCAAGGCGGTGCAGGAGCTGGGGGGCTCTGTAGAACTTGTGGGGGAGAGCCTGTATGAGGCTCAGCAGGAGGCGCAGGTGACTGAGACTTGGTCTTCACCTGCTAAATCTGCTATGTGGGCCCAGGCATGCACCTTTTCACCAGGTTTGCTCATCTGGCCCCTGCAGGTAGGCCTCCTGTTCATTGCTGTTGCACAGCTGAATCTGTCGAATCCCTCGCGTGCCACCATCACACACCTGCAATGCAGGTGCGGGCAGCGAAGGAGGGTCGAGTGTTTATTCCGCCCTTTGATGACCCATACACCATAGCTGGACAGGGGACCATCGGGTGAGCTGCATGTGCTAGTCCTCTGCTTGGCATTGTTAACTGCTGATACCAAGTCCGAGACTTGGTGGAAAACATGTTTTTGCTGTTGCACTTGCCTGCGGGCAGGGCTCCTTGTCTGCAAGGGCGTGTGCAGCCGCTTGCGAGCCTTGATCCAGGTCCTAGCCAGGCTTGCTCGAGCAGGTCTGTCCCCTCTCTTTGCACAGCTGCTGATCCTGTACGACCGGTCACTGGTGCAGGCACGAAATCATGCGACAGGCGGAGGAGATCGACTTCATCTTCGTTCCCATAGGTGCGAACCGTAAGCCTGCCCTTTGCTCATGTCGCACCTCATGCCGCACGGCTTAGTGTGTGGCCCTGCAAAATTTGCTGACATGCAGTTTGCAGGTGCTGCCATCCACGTGCTCTATACTGTCTGTATTCTTAACAAACTTGCTGTCAGCTTCATCAGTGGTTGCACGGTTGGTTGTGGCTCATCAGCAGCCGCCCTTACCCACCAACCCACCCACCCATCATGCTTTGCCTTGGAGTCCGCAGGCGGTGGCGGCATGATTGCGGGTATAGCGGCAATAGTGAAAGCGCTCAAGCCGAATATCCAAGTAATCGGTGTGGAGCCCACCGGAGCAAACGCCATGGCGCAGTCTCTCGTCAGAGGGGAGCGAGTGATGCTGAGCCGTGTGGATGCCTTCGCTGATGGAGTGGCTATTAAGCTTCCAGGAGCCGAGCCCTTCCGCCTGTGCCGGGAGTTGCTAGATGGAGTGGTGATGGTTGACAACTCCGCCATCTGTACCGCTATCAAGGTGAGGGATGTAGGGTGAATCCAGTGTAACTCTGCTCCTCTCACCCTCATTTGCGCAATCCTATCCTGCACTGTCGCTTCCAGGTTGTAAATACTGTTCCTGCTGTCTGCCTGCCTGTCTGCCTCCCTGCTTGTGCTCCACACACACACATCTATATCTCCCCCTACAGGATGTGTTCAATGAAACCCGCTCCATCCTGGAGCCCGCTGGCGCAGTGGCGGTGGCAGGCGCCAAGGCCTTCCTGCAGGTGGAGCTGAAATCCTATGGATGTAAAATGTTGCACGTGTACTCATCCCCCATCACAGTATGCCCAAGTTTGCATAGCTGTCCCACCCCCACCGCCCACAACCCACTCCACTCCACTCCCACCTCCACCGCAAACTACCATACTCTTACCATCCTCAACCATTTGCAGTTCTATGGACTTAGCGGCAAGCGGGTGGTGGCGGTAACCAGCGGAGCAAACATGAACTTCGACAGATTGCGGATGGTGTCAGGTGCGCTGCTACCACCATGCCGGTAGCACGCGCTCTGCTGCTGCCACTGCCGTTGTGTGTGTTACGGCTCTGTTACATTATCTGCGTCTGTTGTGTGCTTGGGATACCAATTAAGCTTAGCCTTTCATGCCCTGGCGGCAGAGGCGGAAAAGGCTGACTGCAGGCTGAGATGTATGCCTGTCAGCAAGCTGCCACGTCTCAGTAATGGAAGTTAGGGCCCGCGCATGTCCAACTGCTCCTCAACTGCCCCAGGCCATGGAACAGCCTTGTTTGAGGGCTGTTACCAAGGAATGTCACCCTCCCTCATTCCTCTACTCCCTGCATACAGAGCTGGTGGACGTTGGTTCGGCGGAAACCATGCTGGCAGCGCGCATCCCCGACCGCCACGGAGCCATTGTGGAGCTGCTTGGTATGGCCACCGCCCCAGATGGCACCCCCCTTGATGTGACAGAGCTTAAGTATAGGTGCGAGTCATGCCCAAGACTCACTGTTCGTTCTTTTGGGTTGGTGGTGGTGGTATGTGTGTGTGCGGTGGTGGTGGTGGTGCGCGCGGAGGCGGGGGGGGGGTGGGTGTAGGCGACAGCCACTCGAGGCAAGCTGTGTAGGCCTACGAGCTGAGCAGTATGCTCGGCTATGTGCAACTTCGATGCACTGCAGTGGTTTGCACGACAGAAGGCTGCCACAGTGGTCATGCAGGTTGGGTGATGCATCGGGATGGCGAGCGCTCCAGTTTGAATGCTGCCTATTGTAACGTATTGCTACTACCCTCCGCTCGTATTCCTCATGCAATCTGCTTGGGACGGGCTTGCAGGTTCACAGGCAATGCGGGGCGCCGGGGCACAGCCCGCCTGCTGCTGGGGCTGGGGCTGGCGTCGGGCAGCCGGCAATGTCGAGCCTTGCTAGAGCGCATCAATGGGCAGGAAGGATTCATGGCCACCAACATTTCTGATATGGACTCAGCACAGGTGCTGATGTGGTAACTGTGCTGATGTGGTAGCGGAGTACAAAGTGCTGGCAGGAGGGCCAGCTCATCTATTTGTTCCGGTTTGGCGCTGCCCTTAACCCCTTGAGCAGTGCAGAAAGGCGTGGCTTGGCAATCTAACTGACCTGTGCCTGTTCTTCTGCTCAGGCAGAAATGCCACTTCCTACCTGTCTGTTGCCTGCCTGCTGGCTCCGCTCCTTTACCTTTCCCCTGATGCTGGCCTAGCCGCGCTTGCAGGTGCACCTGCGGCATATGATAGGTGGCCCAGCAGTGCTTGATGGCGGCGAAGTGCCAGATGAGGTCATCTTTAAGGTGCAATACCCCGAGCTTCGTGGCATGCTGCACCGCCTGCTGAGCCCCATCAGCCCACAGTACGACATCACCATGCTGCACTTTCGCAAGACGGGCCAGCGTTCTGCCACCGCGCTAGTGGGCCTGCGGCTGCCGGAGGCGGACAAGGCGGCGTTCTGGGAGGCGGTGGCGGGGCTGAGTGCGGAGGTGCGATGCATATGGTTGATTGCACAGGCAGCAAAAACGCGGTTGTGGTTTGTGTGGTTGCCTTTAGAATTCCATGGTTTGGTGGCTCTTGCAGCCTGAGCTTGTAGCCTTTGGCTTGCAACATCGCTGGGCACTTTTCCAGGTCATCTTGAAAGTCCCGCATAAACCAACGCAACTTCCTTTGTTGTTTTGCGATGTGCGTCAGCTTGCTGATCCTTCCTGGTACCTGTCCTGCAGTACGAGTTCATGGAGCTGCAAGGGAGGGAGTTGGAGGTGTTCAAGCTGTTTGTTTGATGTGGAGGCTGGGTGTTACAGAGACTGCGCCAGTATGCCGAGCAGGGCGGTACATGACAGTGTGTACACACTGTACAGCGCTACGTCAATTAGCAAATCAGAGCAGGAGCCTGTGAGAGGTGGACAGATTGCCAGCAGCACCTCACGGTGCTGGAACATGTATCCTTAGCCAACTTGAGGAACGAGCTGGCTGTTATGCTTATTCACTGCACCCTGGCACTTGCAAATGTACAACAGAAAGATGACCATGCCCCACCAACCTGTTGCGGTCGCCTTTAAGCGACACCCATACTTATTCTTCTTCTTGGCTTCTGCAACCTCATTACAGCTGTGGTATTTGTGACCAATCCTTCAATTCTTCATCTCTCAATATGTCAACAGTCTCAATTTCTAGGTTGTGGCAAAGTGGGTCCTAAGGTGCAGCAGGGGCCAGCTCTTGAAGCTGCTCTGCTAAAGCCTTGGCAAGCGTTTTGGCGGTACCTCTGTCAGTGGTAAAACCTTCCAGCTGCGGCGGGTGCTGCCATATTGGTGCAGATCCGCGAAGCTCCGCCAGCAACTCACTGATGCTGCTGCTCAACATTGTATCAGCGGGCGACGGTGCTCCTGTTGCTGCATCACCTGCTGTGGTGCCCCCTGCAGCTGCATGGTTTGTGACTGCATCGCTTGCTGCTGTCTCTGTGCCACAAGCCAGTCCCACGTTGCCTATGTCTGCACTTGCAATGTCGCTGCTAGTGCTGCTGCTACTGCTGGTACTGTCGTCAGTGCTCTCCAACATCGCATTTATGAGTTTTGGAGGAATGATAACAGTAAATGGCGACAACAGCTCGCTGTCTGGCAGCCTGGAGCAGCCGTGTTGCTTGGCGATAGTTCTGCATGCATCTCGATACTGCAATGACAAAGGGTGGGGATTAACAATACCATGTCTTCAATCAAGTCACCCAGGAGGGGCAGCCTGTGCATGCACACATGCCCAAGCTGACATGTGCCCAAGCTGGTTCCAGGTGGCGTTCATCACCTGGCTCACGTCTGGCAGCCGCAGCATGCTCAGGTCTACCAGAACCGTGTCGCCTGCAGCTGCTGTGGGCCCCTTGGCCAGCACCACACAGGGCTGCGCCTTGGCGTCGCACCACTGGCGGTAAATGTTGGCCAGCGGCGCCCCCTTGCTGCAGACAGAGAGCAGGTGGGGGTGGCTGCTCAGCGGTCCGGAATTTTGGCCAGGGAACAGCGAAGAAGACCACAGGTGCACGAGGTGAAGATCATCCAAGCACGAATAAATTCATCAACTAAAAGGGCTACGGTGCTGTCTATGTCCGACTCCCCACGCATCTCGGCACGCAGGCCACCCACCGTTCCCGCCGGTAGCCGCTACCAGCCAACGAGAGGAATCCCTTCTGCTTGGTGGCAAGATCGTACTGTTTACGTTCCTCGGCATTCAACCTGTGAGGCACCGCTCTGGAGCCTGTGCCGCGGTGGCGCGCTGCATCGCCCTGGCTGATGCGCTGCACATCGTCCAAGGAGGGGCGCCACACCTGCATGGGACACGCCGGAGTATACCGAACAAGCGGGGTGCAGCAGTTTTGAAATATAAAACTTGAAAACTTCAACAGCAGTTACATGCTGATCGTGGAGAAGATGCAAACATCAAGTAAGACGGAATGACGCTGATAACCCTTTCTTTGGCTTGGGGCAGCCGCCTGGTCCGCTGCTAACGCTGCTTGTTGATGGCAGTAGGTGCTGGCCGGCGTCGCTCACCTGTTCCTGCACGGCGGCAACAGCTTGAACCGGGTTCACAGCGACTCGCGTTCTTCCACTGCATGAATAAGGCCGTAAGGCTGCCATTCTGCGAGGAACCGCCACCGATGTCCGCAAAGAAACTGTTGCTACGCACATACCGGTTCGAGACAATGATCTGGCAACCTTTTTGACTTTTTGAGTGGTGCCCTAGGGCACATTGCGGACATGTGCTCCTGCCACTGTGTCGCTCAGCAGGCTCCGCACGCGGACAGTTGGGAGGCAGCCGGATGCCTAGGCTGGCTCTGAAGGGATCATTATATATCAGAATTGCAAGCGTGATCATCTAGGCCGCAGGCTTTGTGCCAGCCTGTTGCCGGGGGCGGTTGCGACTCTGCATCTCGCCCTCTCATGCGACATGACACTGAGGACTGCTGCTATAATTGTTCTTTTGCAACTTGGGTACCTGCTAGTCTCACGTAAGTGCTACTTGCGCGTGCTTCGCCAGGCATGTGGCTGCAAACAGCACTACCACCTGTCCAGAGCTGTGCGCCCCATAAATGCCCATACTATACTGCCCATACTGAATCAAGTTTGAAAGCCTTGCTCAATCATTACGGCTTCTCTGTTGATTTGCAGAAGCTGCTTCCCTGCCTCGCTGGTATAGCTGTACCTGTCCTCTTGGAAGAAGCAGCGACTGCGTGTGCCCCAGTCTGGACCCGCCAGCTGGCCTTGATCCCAAGGACACTCCTCAATTTATCTTATTCACCCATGACGACGCAGTCGGGACTGACGAGACTTACAGAGGGTTGAGAACCGTCTATGAGCATGGGCTCCGCAGCAACCCGGCTGGCTGCCCGCCTGTTGCTACACTATTTGCGTTGGCGCGTAACACAAGTGAGACCTTGCTGCAGCCGTTGTGCGGCTGAACATTGCACGCAGTAGCAGGGGTCAGCCTCCGCTGGTGTCATCAAGCCGCCACAGCACAATGCTTGATGCCAGCCTCCTTACAACTCACCCCTCCTGCAGATTGCACCATGCTTCAGCAGCTATACCGTGATGGCTTCGAGGTTGCCAGCCACTCACTCAACCATAAGAAGGTAAGCAACAGACATCCAAACGTGTTCTGATGTTATTTGTGCAGCCATTGGTTTGACAAATATTTGTACCAAGCAGCTATCTCTGTCTCATTGTTTGCCTTCCGGTTACCTTCTTGTCTCCTCATCTTACAACAGATGAATGATTACAGCCGGAAACAGGTGGAGAAAGAGGTGGTGGGCGGCCGCATCATTCTGGCCAGCCAGTGCGGCATCCCCAAGGCAGACATCGTGGGGTTCAGGGCGCCGTTCCTGCAAAGCCGCCCCATGCTGCGCAAGGTGCGTGTATGCTGAGCTGACTCGAGCACTCTATGGCGCTGATGGATTGGCTATAAATCCTAGCTGGTGTCCATCAGCGGCAACTTGATAGGGAACTCACCCACATGCTTCAGCTGCCGCTGCTGCTGATGTTGGCGACTCTCTATGGCCTGCAGGTCTTGCACGACTCTGGCGGGTTCCTGTACGACAGCAGCCTGTTGGAGAGGCCAGAGGGCTCCGTCTCGCGTGGCTTGGACGGGCGGCTGTGGCCATACAGCATGGCTGGTGGCATCCCGCAGAACTGCGCAGCGTGAGTGGGATGTCGGGCGCAAAACCGCGGTGTGTTGACGCAACTTGTGTCTCAAAGAACTTTTGCGTGCTTGAAAGGAATCATTGCCAGAAGACCCATCAACATGTACTGTTGCAACTGGTGATGCCGCCGTGCGGCACAAAGTAATTGCAGGTGGTCCCCAGCACAGGAGTGCACCCAAGGGGAGAGCTATCCAGGCCTGTTTCAAGTTCCAGGTGAGGAGGCCAACGGCCTCGTTGAATCTGACTGAGTAAGCTCCTTCCCAGCAGTGGTGCAGGTAGATAAGTGATGTCAGCTATTGTTCGTTCAGTGATGTGTTCTGGCAGCGGAGTGCATCACCATCTCCAGACCACTTTGCATGCAACCTTCTTCCCATACACAAACAAGTTTCGGGTTGCAACGCAGTCTGGGTTGCTATGGAGTGGGCAAAGGACAGTCGAAGCTCTTACGAGATCCTGAAATCCACCTTTGATGCGGCCTACTATGGCAACCGTGCACCTTTGCCCATCTTCATCCACACCTCATTCTTTGGGTCCCACCTGGAGGGCATGCTGCGCTTCATTGGTGGGTTGCTGCCAGTGGTGCTTGCGCACTATGATGTGCAAGTCCCATCATCCTTGCATCAATATCAGTTGGTCTCTGCGGTTGATTACACCCTGCCCTGATGCACCCCCTTCCAGTCCAGAGTGTGTGCACTTGTGTGCATTTCTTGCAGACTATGCTCACAGCATGCCAAACACATATTTCGTGACAATGCGCCAGTTGCTGAGTTGGATGATGAATCCCGTACCAGCAAGCCAGCTCAGCCCTGACAAGTTGGGGTGCAGGCAACCTGGCGGCCCGGGCCCTGGCACAGGCACAAAGGGCCAAGCAGACTCACAACAAATACAGCCGGCCGCTCCAGAGTCAGCCCAGCAGCTGCTGGAGGCAGCCAAGCAGACACGACTTGCGGCCCCACCAATGGATGCTAGATCTGGCCTGGTGACGCCTGCCATGTCAGCACCAGCTCCAGCGGGTGCAACGGGTGTCCAGCAGCTGCCACGACGTGCGGCAGGAGAGCAAGGCAGGCACGTCTCGGCTCGCCCAGCAGACAACGGCGGCGCTGCAGCACATCCGGGCCCCGGCCCCGGCCTCGCTGCCAGCTGGTCAGCAGCACCAGGAAGCGCGGAATTGAGCCCCGTCAGCAACAGCAGCGCTAGCGACAGCAGCAGCAGCAGCAGCAACGTGGCGGAGATCGCCGGCGGGGTTGCGGGTGGAGTGGCTGTAATGCTGACCATCATTGCAGCTGCTTGTTTCATAGTGAGGAGGCGGCAGAGACGTGCAAGCACAATGGAGACCAAGGCACAGGCTGTGCTGCACAGTGCCGGAGGTAGTGGCAGCGCCACTGTGTATGTCAGCACAGGCTTGGGCGGGGCAGCTTCTGGGTTCCCGGCAGCCAAGACGCGTACCGCCAGGTTGCTGGCAAACGGTGACAGCGGCTTCATCAGCTCACCACGCTTCCCCCTCACTCCCCGCACACGGATGGCAGCCATCGCTTGACATTACCCGTAAGCAAAACCCATGTGCCCTCCCTAAAGGCGACGGCGGTGATCCAGCGCAGCAAGGGAGCGGGCACAGTGAGTGGGGGGCTCCAAGGGGTGCAAGCAAGCTAACGACGCCCGGTGGTTCGTCTTAGTACCCGAACGAACTTCACCCAATGCTTCCAGTAGGCCTTGTGAAGCCAATCTGCGCTCGCAGGCCCCGACCGGTCGGTGCGGTCTCACTTCATGTTGACATCCTTTCAAACAAGCGCAGTCGCAATACTCTTGCACGTGGATTTAAACGCTCCACTTTTTCAAATAAGCTAGGCGGCAGGATGTGTGGCTGTTGTGGGCGGACCGAGAAAGCACCGTCGGCTCCGCTTCTGCAGATGGGGCTGATGGCGTGAACCCAGGGACTTTTGCACAGCGGCTGCATCGGGGCCCGCCTCAGATCATTTGTACAGTAGTCGGCAGCGGCATCCAGCCTTGAAGAACCTTCGTCCAGGTAAGGGTTGAAGCAGGTCCACCTTGCCTTCTCGCAGCGACCGGGCTCTAGGCTTTCTCTAAGCAGCAGACTGGCCCGCGTTTTTGCAGAGGAGGCCATAGAGGATAACTACAATGAAGGTGGGCAAACAGCAGCCGGGACGAGGTCCTGGCGGTGCATGCCCTAACCTAACTCATCAGCTTGCTAGGCTCTCCAAAGGCTGCCCCGCCGGATAATCATCACAGGCAGATCGGTCAAAGTGGGGAGAGAGCAGTGCCCGGCTGCTTTGAAGGGTTGAGGTTTGCCGCCCTGCGCCCCTACGGCGTAGCTGCGCTGAGCACCGGACACCACAGGCTTTGTAGCCCCCCCCCCCCCGCCCTTTGCCAACAACTCTGTGGAAAGCTGTGCCATGCTCGCAGGCTGCCCGCACCCTGGCGGTGGCCCTGGTGGCAATCCTGGCACTGTCTATGAGCAGTGCACAGGCCCGCACGCTGCTGGACCATGGTGATGCCCCCGCCCCTGCTCCCGAGGGCAGCGAGTACGGCTTTGATGCGGATGCAGCCATGCAGATGCCCGGCCGTCGCCTGC
>JAAMXP010003326.1:13997-40184 GCA_019693395.1 Ettlia oleoabundans | reverse complement strand
GGCGCGCAGAGGGAACGGAGAAGCTTCATGGGATGGTTGGGTAGGATTCAGTTGCTGATACATATGCTTGGCACAGAAGGGTGAGATTATATGACAAGGGCACGAGGTGGGAGTTCTGCTCGGCATTGAAATCGGTCCACAGCAGGCTTATCCAGTGGCAATGAACGGCACACAGGCAGACCCGGTGGGACACCTCCAGGTGGGGACACACTAGCACCAGGGGCCATCCCCGCAGCCGCCTGGTGAGCAGGTAGCCGGCCAGCCAGACCCTCATCACCGAGGACATGTGTGCGTGGGCCCTTCACCCCAACCCCTGGTCCTAGCTCACCTCGTGTATGAGCAACGTGGCACCGCGTGCCGCCTCCACCAGCTGCTGGCAGGGCCGTGTGTCGCCGCTGAACACTAGCTTCCAGCCACCGCTGACACATGCCGCATCCCCGCCACCTGCGCTGCCATTCCTGCTGCTCCTCTCCAACACCAGCCCGTAGGCGTGGGCGCAGTGCTCTACCAGTACACTCTGAAACCGCGAAAGGCCCAGCTCCGCCACCACACCCTCTACTGCAGCTTGCGCGTCGGGCATGGATGGCATGGGAGTGGGTGCGCCGTTGTGCGGCAGCTCCGTGGTGGCGGATGCCTCCACAAACCTGAACCTCATGGGCTCCAGCCGCGCATACGCCTGAAGCGCACGCCTGAGCGGCCGCGGACCCACCACCAGCAGCGGCGGGCAGTCTGGGCCCAGAAGGCGTGTGCGCGCGGCCAGCAGGGCGGGCAGACCCACATGGTGGTCGGCGTGGATGTGGGAGATCCAAATACAGCGCAGACCCCGCACCAGCTCGTCGGCGGCAGCAGAGCCAAACCGCCGCTTCAGCTGCCCATAGCTGCCCTCACCTGCAACGCGGAAGGGGACGGGGGGTTAGGGCACGAGGGGGGTGATGGTGGCGGTGATGTTTTTGATGGTGTGGGTACTGGAGGTATACCACGGACGGAGGGCTTCTCATCAGCAGGAAATAGGAAGTGGTAGGAAAGAGGCTGGGGCGCGAGCGTCACTGAGCTAGCTGTGCCCTGCCACCTCACTTGCCCGCCAGCCCTTGCTCTTCCCTTCCCCTGTGCTGGCTCACCGCAGTCCATGAGCATGCCGCCTCGATCAAATAGGTTGAGGTGTATGCCGGTGACGTTGCGGTACTTGGAAGGAACTGCGGCGCCTGTGCCCAGGAACGTGACCTCAAACTCATGCCGACCACCCGCAGCAATACAGGCCGGCAGCGCATCCCTATCACTGCCCTCCTGCTGTTTTTGAGCTGCAGCAAGCGCTCCCAGCACCTCTGGCTGCTCATGTTTCACTTGCGCTTGGACCTGAGCCACGTCCACACCAGCGGGGCAGTCGGCTGCAAGCACGAGGCAGCACAGAACGGTTTCGCATGTGCCGACTACAATATGTGAGCTGCGCAGGCAAGCATGTGAGATGGAAGCAATGCGCACGCCAGAGTGGAGGAGCATCAGGTAAATGGCAGCCCCGCAGTCAGACCAGCCAGAGCTGCACTGGCAACCCCCAGCAACTGATCAGCCTCGTAGCAAGACAGGCCATACGACGGTCCCATCCAACATACCTCCACCCACCCACTACCACAGCCTCCCACCACGTGCCTGTATCCATGCCCTTCTTAGCCAGGGGGCGCAGGTGGTAGCGCAGCATGTTGGTGCCCACCACGCAGTTGGGCGGTAGCTGGCCGGCGGCATTCTCCGCCTCGCTGTCGGGCAGCGGGAAGAGCACAGGGTCAACCAGGTTCAGCTTGGCCTGCATCAAAGGGGTGGAGGAGGGAAGCAGGGTGACACTGTTGCTCAAAGACTGAGAAGCAGCCTGCATAGCAAGCAAGGTGACCAACGCATACACGCTCCTGGTCCTTGCTTCATTGTGTTCATTGTGCGAGGGCTAGGGCAACAACCGGCACCGATGGAAGTAAATGAGCCCTGCACGGACTGGTCAGCTGTCCAACAGTCGATGCATCTTGGAGCAGGCCAAAGATGTTACAAGGCACGCAATGCAATCGGCACATGGCAACCCGGCTGTTTGCTTGCCTGTAGTATGGCGGACTTGCGCAGTATTGGGGCTGGGTTTTGGGTGGCCCGTGACTCCGCCACCAGCACATGCTGTACACCCTCTCCAAACGACTGCAGCCAGTGCCTGTATGCGGGCAGCCGCACCACCTCCAGCGGCGCCAGGTGCACCAAGCAGGCAACTGCACAGGCACAGTCAGTGGCAGCGCAAGGAGCGGGACAGGCGCCGTCATATGACGATATAGGCAGCTGTGAACGAAACATTGGGTGTTACTGTCAGCAGAAGACGCAAACTCACGCACGCATGCCACCTCACAAACGTGAGGCCAGTAACACGGGATGAGTGCAGAGCCGGATCAGCGGTTGCCAAGCCCTCACCTTTGTCGCGCTTGGCGCCAGTGGCGCACTCCTGCAGCAGTGGTGCAGCAGTGAGTGCGGGCAAGAAAGCATTGCTGGGGCAGTCCACCACCAACACCACTGGGCCTGCAGGCAGAGGCAGGAGCAGCAAGGCACGTGGTGAAGGCAGGACCCAGCAGGCGTAATGCAGTCAGTTGCTGCAAGATAGCACACAGCGCCGTTGGCCAGGTGCCCCACGTCTGCCCAGGCCCACGCAGACAGGAGATGCGACAGGATGTACTAGTAAGTACATGAGTTGCCGAAGCTGTAGCCATCAATGCGCCTGGGACCACTGTAAACTAATCCTGGAACCCGCCAGGCTACCCCCAGCCAGCTGGCTGCCCACCCACCTGGCGTTGCTGGCTCCATCACGTCCTGTGGCCGCACCGTCTGGCCGTTAGCAGCCGTCACCTCCTCACCTCGCACCAGCTTGCCGTAAAGCGGGCCGCGCGGCACACCCAGGGACGCGGCCTGCGCAGCAGGAGTTGCCACGCAGGAGGGGGTCCAGGTGGTGCAGCAGCAAACTATCAAAAGACATGCTGAGTTGGAAAGTGGCCAAAACAGGCAGGCAGGCAGGCAGGCGGCAGGCAGGCAGGCAGGCAGGCAAACTAGATAGCCGGCGGTTTCCAGGGTGCCACCTGGGCTGCACCAGGCCAGCTTAGCTGCCGGGGTGGCCCACCTTTTGTGGCAGGAACTTGCCAGGCACGTCTGGCAGCTCACAGATGTAGCAGGCAGAGGGGCTCTCTACCACCACAGACGCAATGTCCATGCCAGTGTCGACCTGCTGCACATGCAACTCCCCGGCACCATCACCCACACGCTGCCTCTTGGCCTCCGGCTCTGGTGCCTCGCAGCCTATGCCGCCCTCCTCCCGCTGCTGCTGCTGCTGCTGCTGCTGCTGCTGCTGGGCCACAGTCAAATCAGCTGGGGGCTCTGCCGCCGTCAGAGTGACGGCGGTGATGCTGACCAGATCGGATTTGACCACAGGATGCGCCAGCTGCTGGGCCCCTGCTGCTGCGTCCTGGCTGCCGCCGCTGCCAAACTCATGCACCTTGAGCCCTATGTCCCGCACATTCACAAATGTGCGAAAGGCGTTGACCAGGGTGTTCAGGCCGGGGGGGCCATACAGGCTCATACCCGTGTGCCCTGCCAGCAGCCCGCCGCAGCTGGTATCGGCCATGGTCAGAAGCATGCCTGGACCGCAAACCCACGCAGTGCAGCCAAAATGAGTAACAGCTATTTGGCAGCCGCAGTGGGGGACGGCAGGGCCAAGGAGTGGCGGAACAGCCTAGCCAGACGTAGCACTCATCAACCAGCAACCAAGCCCTATATTTCTGCTTTTTTGCTGAAGGAACAGCACGGAAGCCGACCACCCAATCAATCTCACCCCACCAAAAACCTTACCCGGGCACTATGCCATCCGCACCTGGCAGCCCGCCGGTTGCTTCCGTTGTGGTTCGTGTGGCCATCACCGCCGACACTTTGGCCAGCTTGATACGGTGCTCAACACAAAAGCGCTGGAACCCCTCCCCCGCATTGAACAGAAAGCGCTGTCGGTCAAAGAACAACAGCACAGAGGGCACAGAGCAGCCGGTGTCGCCTCCCACACCAAGAACCTGCAAGAACCGACGTTCAAGGCAAGCAGTGACTTGCCCTGATTGACAAGGCAGTGGGTGTGACACGCGGTAAAGGCCGACTGCAGAAGGGCGGCAGCGTCTCAGAAGGACCGAAGACTCACCTGGACCGAAGCGGTGGTATTGGCTGGGCTTAGATCACTGTCGCGTTTTCCCATGGTGCGAGGGAACCACTGGAGGGCGGGAAGTATCGCAGGGATGCGGACTTGCACGTAGGTGTGAGGGGAGGGGGAGAGGTGGGGCGGGTGACGCCTGGTGAACTGCTGCAGCACTCTGTACACTGCCCGCTGACACTGATTGTTGTGTAGCACTCCCAAGAGAGGCCTGAAGGCCAGTGTCCAGCAAGCAATCGTGGCCGCAACTGTTCAGCCTTTCAGGCGGCTGAAAAAGTTTTGCAACATTTGCTTGGCAAACCAACAATGACTGATGCCCGCATGCATGAAGAAAAAGGCAAGACCGCAGTACAGGGTTGTCAGTACTTGTGGCGACCCTGCTCAGGCGTACATCCACGGAACTGTTTCTAGCGTGTGCAAACACCTCGGCCAGCACAACGCGCTTGCAGCATCCTTGATTTGCAATGTCTCCTCAAGCAGTCCATGTCTACTGCGGTGCGTCCGTTGCCCAGCCCAGGAGCAATTGTTGCCATTCAAGATTGCCGCACAAAACGCCCGGTATGCTCCCACGGCTGCTACAGCCAGCACAACGGACGGGCACACCCGCTGGCGGCATGCACCGGCGGCATTTTGCGCTTTGCAGCTTTGCCCAGCACCACCAGCATCAAAAGCAGTGGCAGCTGCATAACCAGGCACCACGCCCCACAGCAGATAAGCTACTAATCACCCAGCCTCGGCTGACAGATGGGGCGGGGGGATTGGCAGCAACGCTGCTGGTGGCCATTGGCAGCCTGATGGCATGGGCGCCTGCGGCCCTGGCAGCGCAGGACATGGCAGCAGCCTACAACCCAGCTGGGGGCTCAGAAACCCTGAAAACCGTGGCCGGCATAGCTTACATTGGCGTAGTGGTATTTTTTTTTGTGCGCCTCTTCCGGCGAAGGGCGCAAAAGGCAACGACCGAGGTGGGTGGCGGGCCCCATGCACAGGCAAGGTGCTTGCTGGAGGGCTACCAGTGCATCGCTTCCAATCTGCCTCGGTATCCCTCAACACAAAAGACTGCTGCGCTTGACAGTGGAAGTATGGCAGCTTAAGTCCCACTCCGTTGCATTGTGCATTGCCCCTGTGCTTGCTGTGTCACAGCGGATTGCCTCGGTTGCGGATGCGGCAGCATACGGTGCTAATGCTGACAGTGACGATGAGGATGAGGAGGAGCAGAAAGCCAGGCAGCAAGCAGCGGGCAAGGAGGTCACACCGCTGCAGTCGCTCATGTAAGCCTCTGGAGGCACACCAGCTCAAGTGGTTTCAGTATGTAGATTCATGTATGTAGTAGAATGAGTGTGCGACTGTGGTTTGTATATTTTAAAGCTGCTCCTGCCCACCCATGTCTCCTGATTGCCTTTCGGCTAGCTATCTTCACCTGCCCACCTTGCTGGCTTCTAACGTGCCTGCGACTGCTGAATCGCCTGCGCCTGCAGCGGCGCGGTGCAGGCGGGCGTCATCTGCTATCTGCTGCTGCAGGCCTGTGCTGCCGTGGACGCTTTCTTCGACCGCCAGACGCTGCCCAGCATTACCACGCAATACACAGCGCACAACGTGGCTGTGCTGGTGCAGACGGTGTGCCGAGGACTGGTCTACCTCATCACCTTCATCTTTGGGGCGAATGCACTGGGGCTGGCAGGTGAGCACGACCTGCTCCTATTGCACACTCACCAGTGTGGAGGAGAGATGCTTAGGATGCGTGCATGGTCAGGTTACTTTCATTGCCGGGTATGTAGATGGAATGTGGGCAATGACCAACAAAGGAAGGGGGCACCGTATTTTGGAGCGTCGCTTGCAGCAGCAGGCAGCGAGACATTTGGATGTGATGGATGTGTGAAGGACAGCCTGCCAAAGTTCCAGCCTTCCAGCGCAACCCAGTCAACACATTGTGTTGCCTCTCACTGCCCACTTTGTAATGTTGTCCCGTGCGCTTGGTGCAGGCCTGACGGTACAACTGCTGCTGTTCCCAGAAGCTGCGCAAGAAGAGGGTGGCAGCAGCAAGCGGGCCCCTAAGCTGCCCAAGGTGTCTGTCACTGACGATGTGTTTGCGCTACGTCGTGCTTTCCAGGAGGCGGAGCGCATGGGGCAGCAGCAGGCACAGAAGGAGAGGCAGCGCTCACAGCAAACACAGCAGCGGCAGGGAGACGACTCTACTGGACCATGATCCATGATGTCCCCAACGGGCTCACACACAACCTTGCCATATACGATTGGCAGCCACTCGTACTCTGCCCTACATGTGAAGAACACTGTTACATCACCAGGAACTGCAACAGCCCCTGCTCCACTGCACACGAAGACTGCACCAATATTGCGATGTTAACAACCGCCCGTTGAGTTGTCACAGGTAATCCTGTTGCTGGTTGGGGCATGCTATGGGCTAAGGGGTCCTCGTCTTGCAGGCTGTCAGCATGCAGGTTGTCATCTGCTGCTGGCGGCATCTTCCTGCTGCTCAGCATCGACGCCAGCAACAGCAGGCGGCGCCGCCCCTTTGCAGCCTGCTGCCAGCGCTGCCATGTCGCTGCGCAGCCGCTCCACGTCACTTGGACCCGCGACCACCGGCAGCGTAGCTGGGATGCGATGCAGCACCAGACCTCCTTGGTTCCTCTCAATAATGTCCTGCGCCAGGCGCACCTGCCGCCCCAAGGCCAGCACAGACACCAGGCCGCTGCCGCCAGCTCCACGAGTCGTGCGCCCCACGCGACGCAGATACTCTGATGGGTCTCTCGGCAGGTCGAACAAAACCACGTGCTCCACAAAAGCACTGTCCATGCCGCGGCTGGCACGGTCGGTGCACACCAGCACCAAACGCTCTGGAGGACTAGCCTCCTCAACGCCGCCACCACCACGCCGACGGATGCTGCTGCCACTGCTGGGTGCGGACAGGAAGCGGCGCAGGTTTGTGTTGCGATGCACGTCGGCAATAGCTGCATGATGTGGCAGCACCTCAACACCATCCTCTGGGCTCAGAGTTCGATTCAGGAAATTTTCAACCTTGCGACCTGCAACAACCATGTGGTGTGTATGTGTTGTCGGGTGGGGTGCCTGAACGTGAGCGGGGGAAGGTGGGGGATGGGGCACACCCGACACCACGCTGGCTGGCGGCGGTCTGCATCTGGCACGGCTGAGCCTCAGGGTGCGCCGTGCTCACCTCATCTATCCCACATATCTACAAGCACACATAGGCGCCCCGGCTGCATGATATACCGACAACTTGCCCCTTGCCCTCCCTTGCCAACATCCTGGCACTTACATGACTCGATTTTGTTGCAAAACACAATTGTTCGGGGGGCACGCCGCTCCTGCAGCACCGCCAGCAGTGCAGCCGCCTTGCGTTGGAACCCGCTCTCCGCGCTCACCTCGTCGCCGCCGCTGCAGTCAACCAGCTGCTCGATGATTCCTGCAGGCAGCAGGAGCAGGGAATGGGGGTTTGGTGGGTAACGTAGCTGTCAACAGGAGCAGATTGGTGGCTGCGATGGGTGGAGCTCCTGGCAGGGCCCAGCCTCGGCAAACAGCGGACAGTGGAGGGAGGACAGGCAAACGAGTGACATGAGATGCTTGCAAGCTGAGGCTCTTCTTGCAGTCTGCTAGCCAGGGTTGGGGGGGCAAGCAGCGGCATTCAAGGTTGGCTACACTGCGATTGCGAACAGCTGCGATGCACTGCAATGCTACACGAGGCCGGGCAACGCTACTGCCTGCTTTCACCTGGAGCAGTGCGGTGCAGTCCTGGCCCCAGAGCAGCCACTAGTCCGGGGAATGCCTGCAAACACAAGGCAGGTAGCAGATAGGCCACCCTTATTGCTCCCTTGGAACACGTCCTAGCATAGGTCCAGTACATCTTATCGTGCCATCCACAGGCTGCCCTAGCTGGCTGCCTCTCCATCACCCGGCCCACCTCCCTTTTTAACCACCCACGGCAACACCTCACACTCTCGGGCTGTGAAATTGGAGCCTTAAGGCCACCTTCCCCCCCCCTACATTTCCACAGGCTGTATGTACACACTCACACCCACCCACCACCCACCTCCATTTAGGTCCATGTACACATTCACACCCACCCACCACCCACCTCCTCTAGGTCCATGTACACCTGCTCCGGGATGGTTGCAGTGGCAAACACGAACCGCGTGGTGTGCGGTGCAGCGGCCCTCAGTGGCGCCACCTGGTCAGCAAAGTCGAAGTCCTGGCCCAGCAGCACATCCACCTCATCACACACAACGCCCCGGCAGTAGGTCAGCTGCAGGCACCCCTCGCCCGCCAGCTCCGCCAGGCGCCCCGGTGTGCCCACCAGCACATCCACACCCCCAGCCAGCATCTCGCGCTGGGTGCGCAGCGGGCGGCCGCCGGTGGCTGCACCCGACCTAAAGCGCAGGCCTGCACGCGACAGCGCTCTGCACACGCGCAGCACCTGGGCACACAGCTCCGCGGTGGGCACTATGACAACCAGACGGGGGCAGTTGGGCTGACTGGCTGCTGTGCCCAGCACCGCCTCTTCCTGGCGCAGCGCTTGCAGCAGGGGCAGCAGGTAGGCCAGCGTTTTGCCGCTGCCTGCATGGTCTGCCAGCACCACGTGGGGTGCGCCTGCCTGAGCCAGGGTGCGGAAGGCAGCGGCCTGCAAGCATGCGCGCAAGCAGCAGGGATGGAGGGGAGGGCAGGGAGTAAGCGGTCATGATCAACATTGCAATCACCCATGGCAACATTGCCTACCCATCGCACCACAACTAGTCGCATTGCGAGTGCCTGGATCGTCAGAATGCAGGCCAGGGCAGGCTGGCTCCGCATGCACTTGGGCACCTGGATGTGTGAGGGACGCGTGATGCCCAGCAGGCGCAGCGCCGATACCACCTCCTCACTGGCCCCCAAAGCCTTCCAGCCGTCACTCGAAAAGAATGTGCCGCTGCTGGCCTGCCCTGGGCGCACCACTGGGATGTCCTCCTGCTCCTGGTGCTGATGTTGATGGCGGGGTGGGCTGCTGTTGCCGCCGAGGCGCCCCCCGCTTCTGCTGCTGCCTTCCCTGCTTACAGTGCCACGCCTTCTGCCCTCTTCCCTGACGCAGGAAAAGGCACATTGACTCGATTGCTGGTGTATCAACATTATTAGGTTGAACGTCAAACAAGCGGCCAGAAAAGATCCTGCTTCGGTAGCAGTGGCAGCGGGCAGCGCTGCCGCACCTCTGCTGCCGTTGCCTGGGAGCCTCGTCGCCAGCACGGGGCACATAGCATGTTGCGGCGCGCCATAGCAACGTCCTGCAACGCAGATGCCTGGTCGCCGACAGCGACTGAGCCGACTGGAGGGCCAATTTCGTTTTGGAAGCATGCGTTGTCACGACGGACATTGGGACGTGAGCTGCGCTGCGTGTAAGCATGGGAAATCCCGAGGAGTTACGACGCCAGTGATATGTTCCGTTTACGCCGGGTAGCTCAGCACGGGAGCATGGCCAGCTCAGCCGGCATTCCCATGGGATCCCAAGCCAGGAATCTCTTCTGGGCTGCCGCTGCTGCTGGTAGGCCTTGCAATTTGCTGGACGTGTTGGAGAAAACAGCTTGATGCCCTCGCTGCAGCCCTCTTCGCTGGTGGACGCCCTATGGGGAGCACGCACACATACAGAGGTGCGTTGCTGCAGTCTCAATATGTTGCGTTGACTAAGAGAGCACTCACACACCCTACACAACGGAAGGTAGCCAGGGCTGCTCGCCGCCACCGCCACTCCCTACGGTGTCACTGTCTCCTCGTCCTCACTGCTCCGCTGTCTGCAGGGAGCGCAATACCAGAAACCACGAAAAATACCGCTTCGCATAGAGCCAAAAACATATTTCGGTGAGGCATATTTGCAGCATTGCAAACAATGCTCTGCCCCATGTGCCTGTCGTGCTGCTTACTCTTTCGTGAAATGCGGCGCATGTGGGGGCTGTTTGGTTACTCCGTGGGGCATGGGACATTTAATGATGAGTTCTCTTCTCGCAACAACAGCCCCGTTGGGCATGCCATGCTGTGACATGTTCCAGCCCACCTGGCCCCGGTTTTAGCGCTGCGGCCCCCGGCCCTCCCCTTCCCCCGCCATCGTACACACCACCCCACACATGCGCTCACACCCGACTCACCCCCCACCACACCCCCCAATCAACTACCACACACACTCTCACCCCCGCATGTTCTCCTACCTGGTGCAGCCAACGAGCGCACCTTTCTGGCCTGGCTGGGCATGGCCACCACGCTGGGCACCGTGAGCACCGCCATAGCTGGGTTTACTGTGGAGGATGCTGAGGCCAGGCATCGCGGCGGCATCAGTCAAAGCACGGTGGAGCTCATCACCCTCACGCTGCTGCCGGTCTCCATTGCCATGATTGCATACGCGCTTTTCACATTCTATTGGCGCAGCGAGTTCATACGCCGCAAGCAAGTTGGCTTCTTTGACGACAAGGTGCACCTGCTGGACTGGGGGCGACCTGAGCTGCCTGGTGCCGGGGATTGAGCACAGCCCGGCCTTGTTGCCCTGATATGGTCCCCATTTGCTGCTGGGCTGGAAGCTGCTGCCTGCAGAACATGCCTGCTGCCTGTCCACTCCTGTGTTCATTGCTGCTGGGCAGCCTTGTGACTTTCGTTCCCGCAGGTGGGCCCTGTCACGCTTGCCACAATTGTCATGGCCTCGCTCACCCTCATCATGCTGGCAGCAGTCAAAGACCTCATCACGCGCAAGTAGCGCAACCCTAGAGTGTATCGTCAAGCTTTTGTATTACCCTTCTGATCACTTGTTTTGTTGTGTCATGTTCGTTGTCTGCACTCGTTTGCTGTTCCCCTTTCCCTGTGCTGCTTGCTTATCGACATGCGCATGGCGCATCTCGACTACGTTTTGATCTGCCTAGCTCCCCTGCCGCTATGAGCCAAGCCCAGTAATCCAAGTCGTCCAAAACTGTAGTCGTGAGGCAGTAAGAGAAACCAGACCTGTTAGAACTGGGACCGGGGAGGAGAGGCAGTAATTTGAACTGGGCTACCTGGCAGTCCACCGCCCGTACCGCCTGCTGCTTTGGCTGGCCTGACAGTGTTTCCTCTTCCTCTCTGGTGTGCGTAAGGTGCCCAAGCGTTACCACGATGCCTGCATACAACTATGCATTGTTAACTGAAGCCGCACAGGCTCCGCGCAAAACCAGCCTGTGCTTGTGGGCGGTAGTCGCAGAGTGCAGCGTGCCGCGGCCGACGCGGGGCACAGGTGGGTCTTCAGCAAATAAGTATACTGACTTTTGTGCCGGAGCGGGGGGACATCGGACACCGACCCTAGCAGCTGCGCCAGCCCGGCTGGGCACTGCGCGGGCGCTCAGTGCTCAGCGGCCATTGTTGCGCTTGGGGGGCACTGCCTCTAGTGATGTGTTGCACCTTCCTGCAGACATGGTGTGTAACCTCACTCTGATAGATCCCAGCACGTCAGATAGACCCGAGCTGGCTGCCGGCATTGAGCTCATGTGCTTTGCACCCCACGCCGAGCAGCTGCCGCACCTGCATCGCCCAGGAGACATCATCCGTTTGCATAGGGTCAAGGCAAGTATTGCTGGCTGGATGCTGGGGGATGAACAGGGAGTGCACTAAGCCACCAGTAATCCTGAAGCACGGTTGCAACTGTGGCATTTGAAAATTGCAACAGGTGCCGTGCAATGCAGGCAGGTGTATATAGCATGGCTGTTGATTGAGTGCGCTGCAACTGAAGTTTCCCGCTTGCTCCAGTGCTGCGGCGCAGGCTGAGCGATACAATAACCGCCCCCAGCTGGTGGGCAAGGTTGGGTTCCAGGGCTTTTCCTTCTGCCTGTTTGGCGCGGACGGCGGTAGCGCCAAGCCCTACCAGCACTCCTCTCAGCGCTTCTTCTGGGACGACCGCGAGGTGGGGCTGCTGTCCGCGCTGCGCCACTACATGGCCACCGTCAACCGCCAGCAGCTGGGCGGTGACACCACCTACCTGCGCCGCATCAAGGACGTGCGGCCACTGCAGTTCTTCGACACCGTCTGCCAAGTGCTGGCAGTCGACCACACACACACCAGCCTGCGCTTGCTCTACATCTGGGATGGCTCAGACGCCCTGCCTTTCCCGGCCAGGTAGCCACGGGGGCTGGGTGGAGGTTGGTGAGCTTGTGTATTGCGCAGCAGAGGGGTCGGGTTTGGGGGCGTTGGGATCGCGCTTTCCCCATCCACTTTGTTCTATCGTGAGGAACACACGGTGTTGTGCCAAGATCTGTAGTTGGCGGACTGAAGATGAAGATGGTCCAGACGCCTCAAAGATATTGTTGCCAAGTTGTTGATATGTGGGATGGCTGTTGCAAGTGCAAGGGCCATCCTCCAGCAGCCTGCATTTCTTACGCCTCCCCCTGGCTGCCACCTCCGCAGCTATGACACACGGCAGGAGGAGGATGGCTGCGAGGTGCAGCACCAGCTTCCCTTGCTTCGCCCTTTTGCGCTGCCATTGGAAGTGAGTGGGAGGCAGCCTGAACTAAGCCAAACCTGTGCCTGCCTGTAAAGCCAAGCCTGAGCATCTTGGCACCGCATACAGGAAGAGGTATGAGTTGTTGCACTATGGTCTCCCGCATGCCGCTGACATGCACCACCCACCCTTGATGTAGCCCTGCCAAGTTGCTGCTGCCACCTGGTGCAGGACATGGGTGAGGTGCATGAGGTACCGCTGCTGGGAACCGCGCTGCCGCTGGTGATGCCCAGGAGCAGCCTCCTGGAGCAGCCGGCAGTGGGCAGCTGGGTGAAGTTCAGAAACTTGGGTGCCCGTGTTGTTCGCGGGCAGCTGCAGGTGGGCAGGCAGATTCTGCTCTAGTTCAGCTGCAGGCTTGTTTGAGACCGAAATTATCTGGCAGGGAGATAGATCACGCATGTTGTCAAGCGCTGCAACTGCTGAATGCAATGCACATGCCAGTGCTGCGCTGGCGAGGACAGCTGGTCCCGGCTGTCTGTAAGCTCGCATCCGCTGTTTGGGCTGCTGCTCTCGGCCCAGCCCCTGCCTGTAACCTGCGCCCCCTGCAGGCCTTCTTCTTCCGCAACAGCCGCTGGACTCCCTGGCAGCAGGAGCAGCAGCCCCAGCAGCAGTTCCTGGACGGATATGCGGAGCGGCTAGCAGCAAACCACACAGCGGGCTGGGCCCCCGACCCACGCACCGGCACGGCGGAGTTGCTGGCATTGTGCAGCCACCGCCACCGGGGGCAGCCCTTCAGCACGTTGCGTCAAGTGCTGATGGACACACCGTCCGCACAGCCACGCTGCTATCGCGTGTTGGTGCGGCTGGTGGAGTACTGGCCGCAGCAACCCGCAGACATGTGCCACCCGGCTGCCGATTGCGGGCTGCAAGGTGCACCCTCCACAGCAGGCAGCTGGGGCTGGCATGCATGGCGGCTTCGCACAGCATGCCGTGCCCAGCACGTCTTTCTGTTGTGCAACTGTCGACCCCTCACGCTTCACTGTTTAGATTTCAAGTTGCCTTGGCTTTGCGCCCTCAACTTCCTCCCACCCTCCCATGCACACACATGCAGGCCCCCTGCCCGGCTTGAGCTCGGATGGTCCCCGACCCTGGGTCTATACCCTGAAGATGCTGGTGGAGGATGCAACCGCCACACTGGACCTCATCCTCTTTGGGCCCGACGCAGACCGCTTTTTCACAGGACTGCCCGCGTGCAACCTGGCAGAAAACGCAGCGGCCACAACGGCAGTCCATTCCCGGCTGCAGCAGCTGCTGGGCGCGGGGTGCCAGCGGTGGGTCGACTGCTCATGCAACCTGCTGGGCCATGCAATCTTGCACTGCAGCTGAGCCAGGGTGGACGGGTGTGCATCTGGTTTGACTTCACCTTTGTCTTTGACACAACACGTTAACATATGTGCCACGCTGCTTCCTGCTGCAACCTGCCGTTGGTGCAGGGATGGCGGCCCCTGGATGGAATTGTGCATAAAGTCATACTATACCGACCCCGCCAGGCCCTGGCAGACGCGTCAGTACCGCGTGTACCACAGCAACCTGCAGCTGCCGGCACCTCCCACCTGACAGTGCGGCGTCTGTTCCTGGAAAACAACCCGTTTGATTGGCAGCATTACTTGTGCAAGTAAAAAACTGAACTCCTTCTGTTCTGCTCCAACGGCCAATGTTCGGCTGTAGCAGGAATACAGAACACCAGTCGATAATGGTAGGTGGTTGGGGCCAACCTTCATCAAGGGTGAGATCATCCAACGACGATTAGTATACATCATCTGTAGCAGCAGAGGAGGGCAGCAATCCAGCTTTGGGTTTGAGCCACTAAGCAGCCCTTGAGCCACTAAGCAGCCCTCAATCTAAGTGCTGGGCTTCACTTCCTCCAGCTCTGTCAGCACACCACACATATCCTTGGGGTGCAGGAACACCACGGGCAGACCATGCGCCCCGATCCTTGGCTGCTTGTCAAGCAGGCGCACGTGCTGTCCCACATGCGCCATGCTTGCACAAACATCCCCCACCTCCATGCAGATGTGGTGGCTGCGGGGCAGGGCAGGAAGGCATGCATGAGGTTTTCAAGCAGATAGCGCCATCGGAGGGTTTTTTATTGACTTCAGCATGAATGCGGCCAAGCAGCACATGCAGCATTGGGAACAAGCAACCGCTGGACACTCACATGCCACCTGCCGTGTTCCTCTGCAGAAAACCGGCCAGGGGTGAGGCATCACCCAGCGGCTCCAAAAGCTCCAGCTTTGTGTTTGGCAGCTGCACAAACACCACACGCACTCCGTGTTCTGGCAAAGAGTGCGGCTCGCTAACCTGTAAGCATGAATGACATTGGCTTGCCTAAAATAAAGCCTGGGGACGCCAATGGGCACTGCTTGCGTTTGTGGGCTTGCCGTGGGGGCAGAGACAATTGTCAAGCTTTTGGCAGGCCAAAAATGACTGGACGCAACTCACATTCACACCCAGCACGTCCCTGAACTTTTCCGCCGCCTGGGCTAGGTTTGGTACAGCTATAGCGACATGGTTCAGCCGTCCTACGCTGGGTACCGCCACTGTGGACAGCCGACGCGCAAACTGCGGCGGAATGCAACAGGCGTAGGTGGTGAGATGCCTTCTGCCGGAAAGTGTCATTCGCTTCCCCGGGTTTTCTGGGCAACCAGCAGCACAAAAGCTCCGACGGTTCTGACGCACCTGGACAACCCGTCCGGTGCCTCTCCACATGTTTATTTACTGGTGCAAATACGACCCGTCCGGAAAATCGAGTTAAAGCTCAAAGGGCCTCAGAGGGTGGCCTGCTGGCGCCCATGGCGTGTACACCGATCGGCGTATTTCATCACTGAATTTGGGCGCGTTTCCTTTCGTAAAATGGTCATCTCTCGAGGCAGCTTTGCGTTCTCACCACGGGCTCACCCGCTATTCTACAGTAGGTATTCACAGCAACAATGAACAACCTTTGGCGATGTAAGAACGGCTTGATCAAGGCGCAATGGTCCGCCCACGCCGGGCTTGAGGCACAGCACATGCGAGGGTGGGGCCCGGCACCCAGACAGGGGCACTGGGGCGGCTGCCAGCGACCGGCCACCAGGGCTCGACCGCAGAATGGCGATGCTGATTTAGACTTGGTGGAACGCCTTGTTGGGACCCTGTTTGGTCGTGAGGCCCTTGATGAACCAAACCCTGGTGGCTTAAGGAGACTGTCAGAAGAGGTAGGCAGAGGCTCTCCCATTTGCATGGGAGGGGGGCTTGAAGCCTGGCACGCCATTCAAAAGTGGCTGTCTCGGGTCTGCTGCACTGCTGCATTTACGCTCAAGGCCCCGCATATTCCTCACAGGCATCCAAGGAGCTCTATCCTGCCGTCACTGATGTGTTTGCTGATGCGCTGGAGGGCGACAGTGGTGACGTGGCCATGCTGCGTCCGCTGCTGGCTCAGACTCAGCTGGAGAGCGTGCCCCTGCGCTGTGCCTATGATGCAGAGCGTGACGGTTGGCACCCGGCTGCCTTTCACCAATGCGTGGATGGATTTGGTGCTGCACTGGTCGTTGCCCAGACGGGTAGGCTAGCACATCAACAGGCACAGCGCTGCAGGGGTGTCCACACTGCAAGCACGTGGATTGCTCCTGGCCACATCATGATGCCGACCTTCGCTACATATCCCCAGGATTTTCTAGCCCACCTGGCCTTTGATTCCTTCCCCTGCAGCTGGTGGTGCTGTGGTGGGCGGCTACAATCCTCGCGGGTGGGTGAGCCTTGGAGAGGACCGTGACAGCATTGCAGCATTCTTATTCACGTGGCAAGATGGCGACATGAGCAGGAGACCTGTCAAGTTGCCGAAGGCAAGGCAGCACCATTGCCATGGCTTCTTCATGTCCGGGCTTCCTGTCGTGGGTCAGCCGCAAGTGGCGCAGGTGCAGGGTGCATGCCACCAAGAAATGCAGGTGCTGCAACTGCGCAGGTTGGAGGTGCGGCATTGGCGGTGATACGAGACAGTCCTGACCTGGGGGTGTTTTTTGGCCCAGACGGCTTGGCAGTGCCCATGACACCAGGCAGCGAGAGGATGGCGAAATGCAAGTTGGGGCCCTACTATGCTCGGATGCGGGACGGCAGCAAGTGCCTCTTTGCGCTGGGAGAGAGCCCTCGTGCCACAGAATTGACCAGTTTGCGAGTGTGGGTGGCTGAGGGCGCAGGCAAGTGCATGCTGCTGACACAGCAAATCCCATGGGTTGGACGCAAGGATTCATGCGCTGCCGCACATTCCCTGGTGCTGTGTGCAATGTGAATGCGGCAGCCAACTCAATTGCGTGCAGGAGAGGAGTGGGAGCTGGATGGCATTGTCTGGAAGACCAAGAAGGGGTGACGCTGGCAGCACTTGTTGGCCAAACGGGGTGATAAGCTGCCCTCTGTCATAGTACAAACCCCACCCTCCCCTGGGCCGCCACCACCACCTGCACGCACCTAACCCACGATTTGCACACGCCACCACCCCTTCCTCCGTCTTCCCTTCGCAATGTTATGATCGTATGCTGCAGTACATTCAGGGGTGTCATCAGCCAGGCAAGATTACAGGGCGACTAATGCTAGTAGAGTTCCAATTTGATGCAGGATGCAGTGCGAGAGTACAGCAACTGTATAGGGCAGTGTCACCTGCAAAGGCAAGCAGAGCAAATTCTGTAGACATGAAATGTGCATTGCAAGGTAACAGAGCATCGCAAAACTGGGGCCATGCAACATGTGCAAACAACTTTGTTGTTTGGTTGAAAGATAGATAGGACGTCAAGGGGGCATGCGTGTATCTCGGTAACAATGTGACGAATCAACAAAGGTACGCAGTCTGCTGGCGGCAACGGGGCAGTTCAGGAGGCGAGCCGGTCCATGCGCAGTCGCTGCATGTGAGTCACCTGCTGCAGCCCTTCCAGCCAGGCAAAGCAAAGCCGGCCATTATCGAATGCCAACAGCCTGCCGGCAACCCACTCAGGATGCACAAAGCCGGGGCCTGCAACCTGCCCACTGCCGTCATGGATGGCCACAACACGAGGCGGGGCCTTGCTGGCCGGCCCTACGCCTGCTGCTGCTTTCGCATCAGTGTTGCTGCTGCCGCCAACATGTTCCTGGTCCCCACTACCCTCACCCTCGCCCTCCTCCTCCCACTCATCCCACCACTGTCGCTCCTGCAGCCAGCGCTCCTGCTGCTCCACCAGTGCCTGGTCAGCAGCGCCCCAAGGCATTGGCAGGGTGGCAGCAGAACAATGCCAGCTGCACTGTCCTGCCGGCACGCACTCGTCTCCTGTCACCTTGACTGCCCGTAGCTGCGTCATGCGCCCCCTAAAGTCGTAGTGAAGCTGCAGCACCTGCACACCCAGCGCCCACGAAGCCATGCGACAACTGGCACTGTCACCAATGCACACTATGAGCTACACAACAACTGTCACCACACTGTTCCCAGTGCGGCAGAAATGGGCTGCGGCGGTCCACACTGACCCCACAACAGGCCCATAGTCACTGCCGTTGATTACCTACACACGACCCCCGCCTCACCTCTAATCCCTGCGGGCCGTAATCAGCCGCCCACAGCCCTGAATATGGGTGCTTGCGGCTGGGAAGCGGTAGCTCTGGCAGGCGCTTGAGGTGGTAGATTGTGGGGCCCTCGGGGCGCGCTGTGGCTGCAGGGCAGGAGTGGGGTTGTAGGGAGCCCAGTGAAAAGCATGGCCACGGTTCAAGGACAGCAGCACATCAGTTTATTAACCATGAAACAAGCCCTGTTTGTCGCCAGAACAGCCTGCACTGCAACACCTGCATAGAGCAGGCATGCAGTAAGCAGTGATATGTGGTGCGCACCCTGGCCCAGCCCTCGTTGACAGCGGCGGCGCTGCTTGGAGCGGCTACTCCTGGCCACGTTCCCTGCCATGAACTGCAGCCACTCCTGCTCGAAGCTGCCCGGAGGGGAGGTGCCCAGGGCACAAGGGCTGGCCTGCACGAGTTGGGGGGCAAATTGGGCCAAGTCTGCTGGCAGGAGAACAACCAAGAAATACAGAACGCCTGCACAACTTTTGGATTGATCTGATTGTCCCCAAAGCAGCTTTGCTTGGCTTTCATTCTGACCTTCGTCTTCCTGGTATAGCCCCCTTCCATGTTAGCTCTTTGACTTTGCCCACCCACCTGGGAATGGGGGAGCGCTACCGCTGCGGCTGCTTCGGCGGAGGGGCTCCTGGGTATTCGCAATTCCTGACAGCTGTACATCGTGACAGTGGCCTGCCCACTGACATCATCCACAGCCACCGAGGTGGGGAGGGTGCGTGCGGGACAGATGTAGGCCCATGCGGATGCCTCTGCCCTGCCAGTCAGTGGGGCACATGGCTCCACTTCCACCCCCTCTATGCCCCCTGGCACCCAGCGAAAGCTGATCAACGAGCTACGAGGGCCCTCCCCGACTAGGCGCCAGAGGCCCACAAGTGGAGCAGCTGCGTGGAGCAAGGTGTATAGCTGTCTGCAGGCAACCAAGGGGCCGCTGTATGTTGGCACTCGCCGATGGCTTACCCGAGCAACTTGACACTAGCTTGGAAACGTGGGGGCAGCAATCGCCGATCCAATACCGCTGATACGTTGAAGTACCGCAAGCACACTGACCTGTACGTTGTGGGAACCGGCAAGCCAGCGCGGTTCCGTGTGCTGGGGCCAGCCAGGGCGGGGGCAGCCAGCCAGCGGTGAGGCTCGGTCTTGGCACCCCATGTTGCCAGGCACAAACCATGCCAGACTCGATCGTCCTGCAGGGCTAAACGCAGCCCTCGGCTGGCTTCCCGCAACCGCATGATGTCCTCAATGCTCAACAGCTGCAGAAGCAGCGGGGAGAGCAGCCGGTTCCGGGGGTGGCGGCTGGGGGCAGGTGGTGCGATTGCACTTCTTGCAACGGCGGCTGAAGGTACACACCTCCATGATTCTTGCCAATGCATCGGGAGGCAGGTGATGTAGCTGGATAAACTGCGCAGCTGCCGCGCCGCTGGAATGCTGGGCCAGACGCAAGGCTGCAAACTCCTCTGCTATGGTCATATCAGAGTTCAGCTAATTGTAGCAGGTAAGGAACACGCCAAAACGATATAACACAGCAGCCACTCAGGACGTTCCTCCGAGACACTTCAAGTATATGAGAACAGGCGACACAAGTCAACCAAGTAAATGACGGGAGTAGGGACCACCAGGGAACAGTGGGGACATGCTGAGCAGAGCTGTCGCCAATGCGCCTGATTGCCGCTGTGTGCGACCGCTGTACAAGACATTCTAGAGGTGCCCTGTGAGTAGAGAGCGTCTGGTTGGGAGAGAAATTGACTGCAAGTGTCAGCCAGTCACTTAACACAATGAGTCAACCTTGGTAGCCAGTATTGTTGAAACAAAAAGCCAAGCCTTCCAGGCGGAAGCACAATTTCACGACTGCGTGCAGACTACGGTGGAGGGTAGCAACTAAAGGATAGCAGCAGGCATTTCAGTGAAAGGCGTGCAGAAATTGGTGTGCCGATGTGGCCACGGGAAAGTTGTGGCCTGCTGGCAGTGGCTTGTTGCCTGGGCGCTCTGCCAGCACCACCTGCCATCCCGCTGCCGCTGCTGCCTCTGCCTCCAGGATGTTGTCAGTGGCGAACAAAAGCTCAGAAGGGCTGTCAACCCCCAGAGAAAGAGCAATGCTGCGGTAGCTATCGCGGTCCACCTGCACTTGACAGACAGGCAGGCAGGGGACCGAGGTTGGTGGGCTGGGAGGCACGCTACAACAGGATTGTACACGGCAGAGCATAGGCCAGCCTGTCCGAAGCAGCCAAAAGTGTGCAGAGTATTGGTGCAAGCACGGATGCTGCGGGCGGCATGGTGGTTGCATGCCAACTTGCCTTTGGCCCAGATGTTGTGTCGAAGAACCCTGCAAGGTAGGGGCGCAGGTCTCCCACAGTGGTGCATTTCAACAGATCCTTCTGAGCGGCCCGGCTGCCGCTGCTGTAGATGTAGGTCTTGATGCCGGCGGCGCGCCACTGCGCCAGAGCGTCGGGAACGTCGGCAAACAGCTCCCCCTTCAACTCGCCCCGTGCAAAGCCACCCGCCCATATGTGGCCCTGCACAGCAAGGCACATCGTCTACCAGGGCTCCAGCCATATAAACGGGACAAACAGCATGGCAAAGCTTGGACTGCATTAAGGGCACATAAATGATGAATTCTAGCTGCAGACGTTTCCTTTCACAACCAGCCTGCCTCCAAGCTGCCAGACAGCACGCCTGCCGAAGCTGGCACACCATATGGCACAGCACAAGCAGGACCAGCCCCCAAGATCGATCGTGCGGGGTGCAGAAAGGGGCACTGGAGCGGCCTCTCGGCTTCCTCTCCCTGTAGCCTGCACCCCACACCTGCAAGACTTTTAGGGCGGTGCTTTTGCGGTCAGCATCCATTTGAACCTCACAGTTGGCCACCGCTGCAGCGACCACAGCCTCCCGCCCCGCGCTAGCATCAGGGATGGGTGGTACAGCCATGCCTGCTGCTACATCGTCCTGTGCCTGCTGGCGGAGCAGCTGGAAGCATTCCTGCGTCTCAGGGCTGTCATAGTTGGACTCCAGGTGGGACCTGCATCACAAACCACAGGCACAGGAAGGGCAAAAACAGTTGTTCACGTACCATCAGGGGTTGATATGTCACCGCGATGAGCTTCCGAGGACCATGTAGCCGGGTGCCTCACAGCAAGCCAGACCACTGCTGTCTGATGCACAGTGCAGTTGTGACGCACAACCAACACACAGCAGGCATGTGAAGTGCGCATTACAACGGCAAGGCAGGGTTATGCAGTTTTGTAACCTTGCGGTTTACAATCAGCCTCGGCTTGCTGCTGGTATGGTGGCGCTCATCACCTGAGGCGCTGGCGTGCATAGGGGAAGAGTACATCTGTGACAAAGGAGATGCTGGCAATGGTGCCCTCAATGTCCAACACCACCGCAGTAGGCAGCCGTCCTGCGACACCGTTGGCCACGGTGGGCACGCCCACGCCCAGCCGGCCCTTCTTGGCTGTTCGCTCGCCATCTGCATACGCCAGATACAAGGGAGTGGGAGCAAGCCCGGTTGTACAGCTGCAATCATTGCACCGATTACAGTCCTGGAAAGTGAAAGCAAGGGCTGCACAAAAATGTTAAAGGTGCACCATTCAGCAGCAAGCCGCTGCCTGAGACCAATGGCAGCTGCCTTGACACAAAGGTTGGGATGCTCTGCAGGCCAACGGGCTTGCCTGCAGCATGGCTGTTTGTCAATGCTGGTGGAGCAGGCGCATGACCCGCATCCATGCCCAGCTGACGCATGCGCACCGCTGCCTCAAACAAGTACTCGTAGCACTCAAACTGCAGGCAGGGGAAGGAGGCAGGCAGGCAGGCAGGCAGGCATTCAGCCGGCAGCCAGCGGTCGGTGAGGGCAGCGTTGGACATAGACAGGTTGGAAATCTGAAGAGCCGACCTGGGTTTGCAACACATGGCACCAGCTGGCCCATGCAGATTCTACCCGAATAGGTTCATAGGGCTATGAGGCAGGGCAGCGCACGCTTGCCTGCGTCTTGGCCTCGATCCAGTTCTTGCCCCACACGTACACGCCATGCCGCCGCACCAGCACAGCATTGGACTGCGGGTACCCCTCAATCGCGGCACGCAGTCGGTCTGTCAGCTCGCACTCGCGTGCCGTGTTCTCGATGATGGGCACTGTATGCACGCTGTAAAATCCCTGCAACAACAAGGTGCCAAGCCCCACTGTTATTGCACAAGCGCCGCACGAGCCTGCAGCCACTCTTGATTGCGCCAGGACGCATCCTGTCAGTTGCGCTCCCACCTGCTGGTCTCCGGCACCATCAAATGCCTCAAGCAACCCAGCGTTGAACAACGACAAGCAGCTTGGCAAGAGCTGCTAGGATTGTAGCTGTTGCCGCTGTGTAAACCAGCCAGCAGCAGGCAGCGAGCGCTTGCCTGTCCCGCTATGCCCTTGATCATCTCTATGTGAGTCACCCGCAGCTCACTGGCCTCAGGATCCAGCAGCGTGGCCAAAAAAGCGTTCATCGAGTGACCATGTAGCACAGCACCCGCACCGCGCAGTTCAAACGCCTGAGGCAAGCACAGTGCAGCCGCAACAGTAGTTGAGCATGCACAAAGGCGAGCAGTGCACCGTCCAGCTGGCAATGGCAGGGTTGGCTCCAAAGAAGCCATCAGCCTGGCGCTTCCAATGTGGTGAGACTTACATGAGCAGCTAACAACTGCTTGAATCTTGTTGTACTGCTGGTGCTGGTGCATGCCACATTCCCGCAAACTCACCGACAAGAAGAGCGGCGCACATTCCGACAGCTTGGGCAGCTTGTACGGTGGAGCCCGGGCCTGCGGAGTGTGTATGACGCTGCCTGCTGCATCCAGCACAAACATGTCCTCAGCGCTCATGCGCTCCTTCTGCACGCCCGAGGGGGCCATGACGATACGATCGCCCTCCTCCGTTGCCACCTTGATGCTGATGCCGCCGCCGGTGCCGCTCACATGGCCCTGCGCGTACAGGTTTCTGCAAAGCTCGGCTATCAAGGACTTGGCCTCCTCCACTGCGTCATGGGCTGCCATGCTGACTGCCCCCTGAACTGTTCTCAGCGCTCTGGCAGTGGCAGTGGTCGCGGCTGTGAACATGCACCGACTGCAGCGGTGTTGTCCACTTCTGACAGGATCAAGACTAACTGGCAACCACGCCGATTGCTAAAACGATGCCGCCTTGATGCCAAACGGCCCCATCATGCCTCGCTGGCACATGTGTCGCGGGCGGGTGGAAGAGAGAAATATTATGAATGGCACGATTCGCCTGCTCAACCTCCTGTCATACAACTGGATCTTGGGACTGCCGTTGCAGCTCACATTAGTCGCACTGTCCCGAAGCACTTGGGCGACGTTCTTCACACCATCGCTTTGCAACAACACACTGCTGCTTTCTAGTCTTCACGTGAAGTGCACCTCCTCCTCTGCTTTGCCTGCCATATCAGCAACTCGCTTCTCAGAGTAGTGTGCCGGTGCCGTATGGCGGACCTGCAGACGCTTCACACGCAGGCCAAGAAGCTGATCCTGACCATACGGGCAGGGCTAGAGCGCTTAGAGACTGCCGAACAGGTTTGCTATGTGTTTTCAAGGTATTAAACAGTGTTCGGCTCCTGCAGGCCATCGAGGATGGCAGTGTCCACCAACCAGCGCCTCCCCGCCCCTCGCCTCCCTCTGCAGAATGCTCGAGCCATAGTCCCAAGCGGCCTAGCAACAGAGTTACAACAGCAACTCACGCAGCTTCAGGTGTTATAAGGGTTGCATACTGAGCAATGCTGTTGACCAAGATGGCCTGGCTCCTGTTTGTAGGCAGCAGATTAACCTCGCACCTTGGGCTCATCTGGGTCGACTGCCCGATACCCCATCGTGCACCCCCGCTTTGCAGCGTTTGAGCGGCGAGTTGGACGCAGTATGGCGCATGCAGTCATTGCGTGAGCCGGCAGCCAAGCGGAACATCTGGAAGCGGAAGGTGGAGCAGGTGTGGGAAGGATACTGGGCGCTTCCATCCATGCCACCTCCTCTCGCGCTGCTGCAGTTGACAACACGCTGCAAAGACAACACGCTGCTGTTGATGGTGTAGCAAGTGACAGTGGGTCTGTGACTTGCTGGGGTGGCAATGGGCGGTTTTGCCACGGCACCACTGGGCTCATGCATGCTGCAATGCTGGCCTGGTCATTGTCAGGTCAGCGAGGAGACGGATGCGCTGCATGTCGGGCTGGACCGCTGTTCGCATCGCCAACGTCGGCAGCACATGGAGGAGCAGCAGCGGCGGGAGCTGCTGGAGCGGCGAACGGGGGGCGGGGCGCCCCTGGTGGATGTGGATGCAGAAGCAAGGGCGGCACGCCACGTGCACAGCTCCAAGCGCGTGCTGGAGGAGGCTTATGAGACAGGGGTGGGCATCATTGGCAGCATGGCGGGGCAGCGTGAGCGGCTCAAGGCCACGCACCGAAAGGTGCTGGATGTGCTCAATGCGGTTGGCCTGTCAGACAGCGTGCTGCGCCTGGCTGAGCGGCGGCAACGCCTGGACAAGCTGCTGGTGTACGGCGGCATGCTCCTCACGCTGATGCTGGTCGGGCTGTTCTACTGGTGGTGGAAGCGGTGAGACCTCAACAGCTGCCGGTTGTGTAGATTGCGCCACTTACTTATGCATGCGGCAAGGATGATGCAAGCTTTTCTACGCAGGCTAGCTGCCAACCGACTACTTGCTGCAAAAACTCACCTTCCTCAAGGAATCTATTTGGCAAGCCCCCAACGCTTCAACAGCCTCGATGGTGCACCATTCATGACTTACCTGCGATGTTGACCTGACATAAACAGAATTCTAGCTACCCAGCAGTACCTCAGGCATGGGGAGGAAAAGAAGGTTTCATGAGAGTGGATTTGAGAAGCAGAGCATGGGTTGGCGGTGAGGTGATACGCACACAGCATAGTCCTGGTGCCACAGTTTGGCACTCACTACACATTAGCACCCCATCACAAACTCCCACACACGCTGCGAGAGGCCCTTGGACGCCAAGGGAACAACCATCCCTGTGGCGCCTCCGGCAGCGAGGCTGTACGGGCGCTGCGGCGGCGGCTTGGGGAAGGCCATGGCAAAGCTGGGCCTGCTGGCGCCAGTGGCATGCTTCTCCACCGCCGTCCGATGCTCAGGGTCCAGCAGCTTCACACCCACCATGCAGCTGGCACTCAGCCTGTCCCCATTGCGCAGCAGCGCACGCTGCATGGCGTGCTTGTTCTGCAATGCATGCGGTGCACAGCAGAGCATGTGAACACCGTTGGCAGGCAGGACTTGGCTGGCATGTTGAGCGGGACAACAGGCATTAACAGGTGAGCAGCAAACTAGAACTCCACTCATCACATCAGCAAGTGCGAACGTGGCACAGGTGCGGTGGGCACCCACCTGGTACTGGATGTGGATCCAGTTGCAGTTGATGGGCCCATCGCCAAAAGTGCCAAACTGCACAACGCACAGCAACAGTGTTCCCTCGTGTTGTTTATGCTTGATCCATTTGTTGCAGCTGCTGGATAACGAAAACACGGGCAAGTCCAGCAGGCCAGCCTCCCAGCCCATCCCTGCGCCCAACTATGCCTTATGCCTAGTGGGCTACAGGTCAAATGCTCGCTCTGCCCAACACAGCTGTTTCCTCCCACTACCCATCATCAACTCACTTGCTTGATGTCTCCGGCCTTGCTGAACTCGCGTATCACCATTGGCAGGTCGGACTGGCTGAACCCAAACACAGTCACCCACGTGTCACCCAGCCCCTCAAAAGCGTGCGTAGCCCGCGCCAGCTCCTGACCTACTGCTGTCCCAGCTTTTGCCGCCGTATGTGCAGCGGCTGCATAGGGCGAGGTTGACACCTGCATCTCCTCCACTGCCACTGGGGGTGGGGAGGGGGGTTGGGGTGTGCGTGGTGGTGATGTGTGTGTGTGTGTTGGTGGT
>JAAMXP010003326.1:0-13963 GCA_019693395.1 Ettlia oleoabundans | reverse complement strand
TTGAATGCCAATGTGTGCCGGGGGGAGGGGTGGGGGCGGGCAAAGCGTTTTGAATATCGATGTGAGCGGGGTGTTGGGCACAAGCCCGTGCATATGCTGATGTGGCTACAAACGCCTGTTGAGACGCCTACAGTTCCTTGTCAACCGCAAAATTACCCCCATTCTCAAATGACGGTTCTGCACTTGTTGTGATGTGCAGCAACGCCCCTAGAAGTAAACTGCTGCAAGAAAAGTTGGTGGTTACTCACCGTCACCATCCTGGCCAGTGGACCAGGCTGCAGAGCTAGGGCCTAACCCTACAGATGAGTCCAGCAAGCTATCCATGGGCGGTGGAGGCGGCGTGTCCATCTGTCTGCTGCTGGCTGGGGTCAGGCTACGGCGCCGCGACGAGGGTGTGGGGCCTCCCCCCGCAGCACTACCGCCACCAAATGCCCGCCCAGCGCTGGCAGGAGTGCGTCCTAAACCCGAAAATGACCTGAATTCGCCGGGAGTGGGACCTTTCTGCCCATCGGCAGTCTTGCTGGTGGGCGTAAACAGCAGGGAGACAGGCCCGTGGCCAGGCGTCTCTCGCAGTGCCGCCATAGCCGGCACTCCTGCCCCTTGCGCGGGAGGCGCTGTAATCTACGTAGGTAAACCGAACCCGCAGTCCTTCCCTGGGTTGTTGTGCTATAAAGGAGTATAAGAAGCAACAGGGGGTGATGGAGCCGGCGAATTTGACAGCTGCAAGCGATGATTTCCCGGGGCATGCGACGCCCATTCACGGCGCCACGTACAGCAGGCTTTGCAAGTCCGCAGGGCGCAGTTGAGCGCAGCAGGCAGTACGTCCTGTCCTGCATGGCTCCTTGACCCACTAGAGCGCGCACCAAAAGGGCTAGATCACGCCAATGAGCAGTCCCGCCTTTTTTCTTCCTGTCCGCGTCTGTATCAACCACACTGCTTGCTCTTTCTGCCAATCTTCGTATACTTTGTGAGCCGCACTCAAGTGCTCTGATATGTTTGGTGGTGGATACGTTGGTAAGCTTAGGAAGCAGCAGGGACGGCTTTATCAGCACCCGCTGCAGCCGCCACTTCCAGGAGGGTGCCGGGCATTGCAGCTCAGGCACAGCTGCACGGGGGCGTGACCTGTAGATTGCAAAACGTCACAACTGTACACAAATGTTGCTTCAGCCTCTCAACGGCAGCCTAGCCCTGTCTCAAGCGGGCCCCCCCACCCCTGACCCCTGACCCCCCGGTGATATCCGCTGGACGTCCCTTGCACAGGCACCACCGAGGACAAGCGCCGCATAGAGCGGCAGCTTAAGGAGCGTGAGGAGCAGCACAAACAGTATGAGGAAGCAAGGAAAAAAGCACAGCAGGGGCAGGGGCTGCGCCAGTTTGGCATCGCCAGCTCAGAGGTTTGCAGTGCAGCGGTTGGGGGTGTGGTGCTGGGGTTGCATGTGGCCAGGGACTGCTCCTCAATTGACCACAGGGAGGCGGCGCGGTGTCGTGCTTCTGAAGTAGGGTGCCTGTCTTCTTGACTAGCAGGGTATGTGGGCCCGCTGCAGCACCCTGCTTGCCTTGGGTATGCAGCGATGGCTGGTGTGTGACTCCCCGCCTTCCTGGCCATGCTGCTGCATAGGCCATCGAGCACGCGTTTAAAAATGAGACTGTGGGCTTGGTGACGCGAGAACAGTTTGTTGAGAAGCGTCTTACAATTGAGGAGCGGCTGAAGGAGGAGGAGAAGCGCAAGCGGCAGGTGGCGGAGGAGGAAGCGCTACGGGTGGGTGCCGCCAGGTGGATGATGGTGTTGGGGTGCTGGCACGCTGCGCTGCGGTGCGGTGTGGTGAGGCGCAGCCAGCGAGATAAAAAGGCAATAGCGCTGCTCGCAGCAGTGGCGGCAGCTGCCTTGCAGCGATTGTCTGCAGTAACCAACTTATGTGGGATATGCCCTGCTGCGTTGCTGCTGGCCCTTGCTCCTTGGTGCAGGAGAAGGAGCGTCAGCGTGCCAAGAAGGCCAAGAGCGAGCAGAAGCACAAGCTGTCCTTTGACGACTTATGGGGGGAAGAGGAAGAAGAGAAGGTGGCTGTCGATGGGAGGCAGTCTGAGGTGGCAGCAGCACGGCAGCAGGGCGCACAGGTGGGGTGGGCACCGGCTAGGAGCTATGGCTGCAAGGTGCATAACTCTATGAGGCCCAGGTGGGGCTGGGGCCAGGGACTCGTGGCCCAACCACCAGGCGCTGCCTACCTGCAACTTGTTTAAGGGGGCTCAGTTGTAAAAGATGCATGCAAGTAAACCAAGACATACCTGCTTCCTGTCTGTGCACACGCCCCTGCAGCCGCCCAGCAACGGGGACGGTGCAGACGTCAGCGTTAGTGGCCCCAGTAGCGTTTGCAGTGGAGCGCGTCTGCGTTATGCGCGGCTGGGCAAGGACCCTGCGGTGCGCACTGATTTCCTTCCCGACAAGGATCGGCAGCAGGAGGAAGAGGAGCTGCGGGAGAAGCTCAAGGTGTGGACGCTCGGCTGGGGTGTGGTGGGCAGTTGTTGGGGGCGGATGCGAGGTGATTAGGACATGGGGAGGGGGGGAGGATGGATGGAGGGAGGGAGGGAGGGTGGGATGGGGGTACATGGCTGAGTCGTGGAATGATGCCGCGGGGGCAGGGCATGGTTTCAAGGGAAATAGCCGTGCAGATTGACAGGTGTTGCAGTGCCTCTGAGTCCAGTGCACAGCTGGCCCCTGAGCTATAGCTGCCTTTTGCTTGCACCGCCCTTCCACATTTTTACTCTGCGTATCCCCTCCCCCGCCTGCACAACACGCAGGCTGAGTACGCCCTGCGCCAGGCTGCCATCAAGGCAGAGCCGCTGGAGATCATTTACAGCTACTACAACGGGACCGGACACCGCCGTGCAGTCACTGTGCGCAAGGGCGATACCGTGGCACAGTTCCTCAAGGCCGTCATAGAGCAGCTGATGCCCCAGTTTAGGGAGATCAGGTGGGGTGCTGCCTGGGAGTGGCTCAATGTTGGCACAAGCACAATCACAGCCTGTTTCTGACATTGTTGTGGCACAAACGCCTACTGCCTCCAGGCTGTTGTCTGGTGCACATAGTGACGCTGTTGAGCGTGCCTATGCTGACAGGCAGGCTGTTTGGCTGCTGCCCTGCTTTGCGGCGGCTTCGGTGCTTGCCTTGTTCTCGCCGCATATGAGCGTGTTTGTCTGTCATGCAACCCACCAACTGCTCAAAGCAGGCAACCTGGTGGTATGCCCTGCTTACCACACAGAATGTGCACACGCAGGCATACATGCACGTACAAATGCACACTCCCCTCTCTCTCATCGTGCGTGGCTGTGTTAATGATGCAGGACCACCAGCGTTGGCAGCCTGATGTACGTGAAGGAGGACATCATACTGCCACACACAATCACATTCTATGACCTCATCGTCAACAAGGCCATGGGCAAGAGCGGCCCGCTGTTCCAGTTCGACTTGCACGAACACGCCGTAGTGTCATTTGACCCGCGAGTCAAAAGCCAGGACTCGCACGCAGGTGGGTGGGTTGGTGGAGGCCAGCACAACTGAAAGGGCAAAGCAGTGCGCAGGGGGTGGGTGGTGGGGTTGGGTGGCTGCACTGTTGAGTCCCAGCTGTCGCAGTCCTAAGTAGGTTTGCACACACGTACGCATGCATGCACACACGGGCTTGGGGTGTGCCTGACGTGGACGTGGCAACTGGCCCATGCCTTCACCCTTTTCTGCAGGCAAGGTTGTGGACCGTCATTGGTATAACAAGAACAAGCACATCTACCCCGCCTCACGCTGGGCGCCCTTTGACGAGGCAAAGCAGTACGGCAGGGGTGAGGGTGAGCAGGAGGCGGCGGAAGGGCAGGCGGCAACCGCACACAGTGCAAGGTGAAAACACCGGCAGCGCAGTTCCCTCCCTCCTGCCTTGGGCTGTGCAACGTGCAAACTTTTTAAATCATTCTACTGCTCAGCATCCCTTCATTGACCAGTTGTTGTAAACCACACAACAACATACAACCCTTCCTGAGCTTCAGCCTGAGCATGCCGCAGCTTACATAGACGTCAGCAAGGCATGGAAGCAGCTTACATTGAGGAACGTCAGCGCAGCTCCAAAGAAAAGGACATGCAGGTGCAGGTGAAGGCGCAGGTGTATGCAGGCGCGGCAAATGCTGGCCAGTCAATGATCCGGTTCTGCAGTTTACCGCTGTGCCACCATGCAATGGTGCGGGGGCACACAGCGGCTGCCCAGCACGTGAGGCGGCCCTGCAAAGTGCCAGGACACCGCGCAATCGGCCAGCTCAAGTTTGCCTGGCCAGCTGATTGCTGCCCGCAGCGAAACTCTAACAACCTGTCCTGGCGGCACTGCTGGCAATGTCAACCGTGTGCTGCCACACCACACATGTTGCCGCACCGCAGGCAGCGCAGCTGGTGCAGTCAGCGCCGCTGCCCCGCCGCCACCGTTGTCCAGCATGCTTGTACCACGAGCTGCTGCTGCTGTTGCTGCGCGGTCAGGGGCTTCTGCAGGGTTGACATTCGCAGCCCCTGCCAGTGCGGCCGCCTGTGCTTGTGGCTGGTGTGGCGCCCAGGTGGGCACTCCAGTAGGCGCGCTTTGCCCCTCTGGCAGGCGTCCCAGCTCCACACACACAGCCGCTGGTGCCGCCATGGTGTTGCGCAGCACCAGGGTGAGGGGCAGCAGGCATAGTGGAGCCGCAACAAAATCGTGACTGATGCTGGTGGGCCCACCAAGTTGGGCATCAATGGGTGGTGCGGCATGCAGCCTGTGGCAGCACAAGGGGCAGAGCCAGCAGTCAGCATGCATGGCCTGACATGGCACATAGTTGCCGATAGCTACTGCTGCTCGCAGGCGCGCAGCCAGCAGGCATGAGTAATGGGTGCAGCCTGCTGCACGCAAAGCCATCCCTGAGGGCCCAAGAAGGTTGCAGCAGTGCCTCACCTTAGATCGTGCAAGCAGCAGAAGCCCCGCTGCGGGCGCAGGCCATCCTTGCCCTCCGCCTGCCATGCGACAATTACATCCGCTCTGCGCTCCTGCTGCTGTTGGAGCTGCGATGAGTTCAACTGCTGCTGCTGCTGCGCGTGGTGCGGATGGTTATGGGAAGGGAGTAAAGCTGCTGCCATCTGCCTGCTGGCCTCAACCAGAGCCACCTCAGCTGTCGTCATGCCACTCCATGCCGCTGCCGCTGCCCTGCTTGGAATCACAGTGGCAGTAGCAGGCCCATTGCCAGCTGGCTCTAACAGGCGATGCACCACAGCCGAGTCTTCAGGAGGTAGCATCAAGCTGCTGCCGCTGTCAATGCCCCCACTCCTTCCTGACACACCTGTGCTTTCCGAAGAAAGCTGCCAGGTGCTGCTGTGGCAGGCCAGCCCAACCACAGCGATGGGCTCAGCCGACAGGTTGTGCACCTGCGCCTGCAACAGGCAGCCGCCAGGCGCACAGCCAGCCAGCCCGGGTGCCAGGCGTGCCGACAGGTGTAGCGATGGGAGCGCCTGTACTGCCTGAGCAAAGCGAGCGGTACGATACGGCAGTCCCTCCAGCCGCACCAGCGGTTCATATCGCCAGCACACCACCAGAGGGGCGGGACCCGCATGCGGCGACCTGCTGGCACCAGGACGTAAAGGAGGCAAGGTGGGGCGAGGTACAAGTTGGACAGGCCAGCACTCTGCAATTTAATATAAAGAGCAAGGCTCGCTTGACGTGCGGCTTCAGGTTCAGGTTGGTGCCAGCCCGGACATAAGCAGCAGCCAGCCATCAAACCCGGGGGCACTCCATATAGGGACCTGCCTTGCTTCATGCACCCATCAAAGGTCCCGCCCCACCTTACCACCCAAGCTGTGGCCCGCACCTGTACCAGATGGGCAGCGTCAGCTCTTGCCCCACCCCCAGCTGCACGTCCGGCAGGCTGAACAAGGTGGCACGCTGGCGGAAATGGGCGTGTGGCAGCACCTCGGCTGCCACCTGCACAATAGAGCCACCGCCGCAACTGCGCTGGTGGATGGGCAGGCCGCCATCTGCCGCCACTGCACCACTGCTTACATAACCTGGATGCAATGGGCTGGCGGGCTGCTGCTGCTGCGCTGTAACTCGTGCTGTTGGGGAATCTGCCACAAGTCTGCCTACACCGCCCCCTGTGCTGCTGCTGGTGCTGCCACTACCAGGCTGGGTGTGTGGGGCAGCGCCTAGTAGGATGGTAGCGCTGCCGGATGCCGCCATGGACAGCCTGTGCAGCGGCACGGCCCCGCTGTTCCTCAGCCTCATCACGCACCGCACCACTTGGCCGGCCAGTAGCACGCGTGGCAGGCCCTGCAGGCTGACTTTCAGGTGCGGCATGGGCGGCAGCACGCGCAACAATATGCCACCAGGGCGGGCACGGTTGGCATCAACCAGCACCCTGCAGCATTAGCAGGATGCGTTGGGTGGGTGGCAAGGCAGGGCGGTGCAGGGCTGGGGAGCAACGCCAGCGTGCGCAAGCCATAGCAGCACTCAGGGCAGGACATGGTGTAGTGCGCTGCAAGTGGGATGCCCAGCACAGGCAGAGGCATGAGTGCAGCTGGGCTGAGTGAGTGCTACACTGCAGACGGGTGCACGAGCAGTAACGACAAGCATGCCAAAAGAGCGCGCCAGGGCAGAACATGCCCAGAAGTCCATCACGCCAGGGTGCACCACACCACCATTAGCACAACCCAGCAGGCACAGCCGGCACATGCCGTAACACCCTCTCACTTGCTGCCACTGCCAGCGCAGCCAGGGTTGCTTGGTGGCATGCGTGGTATGCGGAAGGCTGCATGACCGTGCGCTACGCCGTTGAGCAGCCAGGCCAGGCCGTGCACCTGGAGGTTGCCGACACGCAGCGGCACCACACGCAGCTGCACCATCACGCGCTCGCCCCCATTAAGAGTCACGCTCTCCTCGTGCACCTGCTCGTGTGTGTGCGTGTTTGCACGCATGTGTGTGCGTGTGTGATAAGTTGCGCCGCTCAGAAATCCATGTGTTGTGAGGAGAAGCGGGAGGCAGCAGCACACTTCAGTACGGATAAGGTGAGTAGGAGCGCAACACATAGTAGTAGATACTTCTATGCAGCATGAGTCGGCAGTGAGCCCAGCAGCACAGCCCACCTGGAATTCCTGCGCCTGCTGCTTGCTGCCGCCGCCTGCTGCCACCGCAACATTAGTGCCGGCGGCAGCGGCTGATGCCGCTGCTGCTGGCTCCCAGGTGCAGGCCAGGTGCAGACTAGTAAGTTGTAGGTCCAGGTGCAGTGGGTTGTGCAGCTCCACTTCAACGCCCACTACCTCACCAACACAGCAGGTGTGGTGTGGGGAGGGCTGAGGCTCAAGGGCATCACCCATCCGCACACGGCTGCCCCCTGCTCTTGCATGTCGCGGCAGGTGCAGAAATGGAGGAGCAGCATGGTTGAAAGCAGCATGGTGCCATGCCAGCATGTGGGGGGTGGCAGGACTTGCTCCAACAATAGATTGAAGCACAGAATTGGCTGCAATTGACTGACGTATTTCTAACAATGTGTTCCCAAAACAGAAAAACGCAATGGAATGTTACATTAAAGTCATTGTCGCGAGTTAGGCGGGCAGCTAATCATTCAAATATGACACCATTATGCCTATTTCTATAACACTGGCGGGGTTTTGAGTTGGAAGGCCAAACAGAAACTAGTCGAACTTCAGCCAAAAGGTCAAATCGAGCTCGCTCAGCAATTGGTTTGCCTGTACCAAAATGCTTTTAGATCGAGGGCAAGAGAGACAGGTTTTTCTGTTAAATTCAAGTTTGTTTGTGTGCGTCTGCACAGTAACGAACGTGGTCAGGGGTTGTTAGGGGTGATTTGGAAAGGGGGCAAGATTCAAGGATAGGAGGCGCCAAACCAGCAGCAGGTCAGGCAAGCTGCCCACTCACCCACCCTATGCGCCCCCATTTGACGGATCCCCCAGCACCGGCAGCACCAGCCCACCCACCTTCCAGCCATGCCCCGCTGGTGTGTGGCTCCACCCCAGGCTGCAGCGTCGCCTCCAGCGCTCCCCACTCCTCAACTGTAATGTGCCGCGCCTCCTCCCCGCAGTAGCAAGTCTGCCCGTCATGCAACACACTCGCGCGCTCAAGGTCTACACGCGGCAGCGGCAACTCCAGAGGCAAAGGAAATCCCTGCAGCAGGCCGGCAGGGCAGAGTGATGTGAAATGCCTGCCTGTGCTTGGCAAGCACAGGAACACATCCAGACCACATGTGCGGAGCTAGCTGCCAGCAGGCCTGCGTCTCTCACGGGCAGCAACCGCTCATGTGCCAGCCTGCCCACCCACACTTGCGCCTTGCCCCAACAGCTGCCCCGGCTTGCAGATGGTTTGTTCATTCAATCACCCACCAGCTGCGCCTGCGCCTGATGCAGTGCATCGCTGAACTGCGCAAGGTATAGGCGCTGGCAGTAGGGGTTGTTGGCGGGACAGTCCAGCATGTGCATGAAGTGTCGCACAGCGCCCGTGGCATCTCCCCCCTCCCGCGCCTGCCGGCCCAATGCGTCATGAAGGTGCTCCTCAATCAGCCCCCACTGCCTCCCCTCATACACACCCAGAACCTGGCTGCAGACAGGGTGAGCGGGCCAATAGGAACAGGAAGTTGGTTTTCAAGTGCGTGGGGGTCAGGGCAATAGGTGCGTGCCATCGCGACAAAGGTGCACATCGTGCACTCGATCCAGCATGCATTTGTTTCCTACTGGTTCCTTATTGTTTTATGACTCTATATTGGAGGCAGAATCTGATGCCCACAGTGGCAAGGTCCCCACACGAACGATCTGCCCCTGGCAATCCCAGGCGTGCCTTATAAGTCCGCAACACCCCACGGTGTAGGGACCACACAGTAGGCAGCCATAGCACAGATGGGCTGTACTACATACTGTTAAAAATGCCTGTCCGTCCTGCCACACTATTGCGCCATCCCACCCTGCTCTGACCGGGCTACACAACCACCCCCGCGCTGGCACTGCTCACGTGTATGCCCGAGCGCTGAGTGTCTTGAGGCCGCACATGTCAAAGCGCAGGCCTGCCAGCACGAGGTGAAAGGCAAACTTGCGAGTGTGGGGGGGCTGCAGACACAGCAGGCAGTGCGCAGCCTGCTCCAGAAGCAGCCCCGCACGCAGGTTGTCTTCCTGCACACACAGAAGGACGAGAGCCGGCACACAACGTGCAGCATGCCAGTTGAAGGACAGACACACAGCCATGCACATGTCCAGCTTTCGGCGCACGCGGCTACATGAGGCAGATGGGGTGGGGGGGTGCTCAAAAATACCACTAACCCCCGCCTGCCCCCCTATGAGCATTCCAACACTGCTTACCACCACCAGCCACCGGCACCACCAGTGCACCCCCCACAACCAGCCTCCGTGCCGCACACCCACCTGAAAGTGCGCCTTCATGAGCGCTGCGCTGGCCTCACTGAACTGCCCCAGCGATTGCAGGTAGGGCGCCAGCACTAGCACGCATCGGGTGGCATACCGCACCCCCTCACGGTTTCGCGGGTTTACCTGGGTCAGCTGCGAAACTCAACACAGGGCAGGGAAAGGCAGCGCAGGGCAGGGCATCAAGGAACAGGATTTCCTCAAATCGGGGCGACATAGGGCATGTGCAGAGTGCCTTGGCACAATGTACTATATGATGAGGTTGAGAACTGGGCCATCTCCACCCGCTGCCTCGTCACCACTACTTCCAACACACAAACTTTTCGCAAATGATAACCCTCCCCACCACCCCCACCCCACCCTCCGGGCAGGCGCGCGTATACGGAGCCCCACCTGCGCATAACGGTACAGCGCCTCCTTGTACCCCGCCAGTGCCTCTGATGGCGGCGCGCCCGCAAGCACTGCCGCTGCACCCAACGCCTCCTGCACCCCCGCATACGCCTTGTACGCGCGGTCAGCCTTGGTGTCTGCCGCAAGCAGGCGCATCGTGGAGCAGGCGGTGTCGGTATCGCCCAGCATCAGGGACAGGTCACTAAGTTGGCGCATTTGAAGCTCAACACTGCCGGGCGTGTAGGCGGAGGCCACAGCAACGTGTCCCTCTACTGCTGCTGCTCCTGCCCCTGCAGAGGGCGTGCCAGGCAAGCTACTGCTGCCTGAGCTGCCAGGTGCGCCCCCCAGGCTGCTGCCGCCCTTGCGCCACAGCAGGCTCTTCAGCTGGTTCTTGAAGCCCTTGCGGTTGGCGGTGACCTGACGAAGTGGGGGTCAGGCAGAGGAAGCACCACACGCTGCGTCATCAACCGAGTCAACAGCAGCAATCCCTTTACGCAGCCATTGAGGGGCCAGCCAAGGTGACTTTCCAGCACCACCAATACCAACCACCTGCCCCTAGTTGTAAGTTGCAACTTCAAAGTGGACCAATGAGTGAAGCAGCCCGGCTGCGCTGCAAGCACCGCTGAGAGTAGCAATGTGCAGAGCAGTGCTGCACAGTGTGGATCGCTCCTGCTGTTGCAGGGCGCAAGGTGCAAGCCCGTGGCACATACCACACCGCCGCAAATAGTCGACGCACCTGTGCGTTGAGTGCACGCAGCCTCATCTCCATGTGGGGCAGAATGCAGCGCACCGCCAGCTCGTGCACGAACCCCGCCAGCGCCGACATGTCCCCCTCGCTCAGCCAGCTGCCCAATCCGCCCGGAGGCACAGCAGGGCGCTGCGTTGGCTCTCCACCGCCTCCACCCGGCAGGCCTCTGTGCAGCATGTCAGCCCAGAGGCAGGGGTCGACTGGGGGGTTGGTGCCATTCCCGTTGTTGATGCTGATGAGATGGCAGCTGTGGCCCAAGATTCCCCTGAGCTGATGCAGCCGCTGCTGGGCCGCTGCCAGCACCTCGGGGCCCTGGCTGGCAGCATCGTGCACCAGCACATAGCAGCGCACCACTGCTGCACTTGTGCACTCCATCACCCCAGCCTGCATAGGCGGCGGCAACACCTCGGGCTGCCACAGCGCAGCAAACGCCGTCGCCAGGTCACCGTCCTGGTTGGCGGGGAGTGCCAGCACGCCTGCCAGGGGAAGCAGAGGGGAGTGCAGCAGCAACTGCATGAAGTTGTGCTATAATGGGCTGACTACAAAGCCAAAACCATGCAGCTCCCACCGGCTCTCGACTTTCCTCTGGTACCATATGCCCTCGCAACCCCCACACCAGTTGTCAATGGATCTGCTCACATGCCACCGGGTGGTCCAGCGTTTCATGCTCGCCAAACTGCATGAGCCGCAGATACTCGCCACGGTACTGATGGTACCAGGGGGTGGGGGGTTCCACATGCCGCCCTGCACGCAACACACACCAAGCATGTCACAGCAGCTCCCAATTCCCACAGAGACAGTCCAGCAAAATGGCTGCGCCAGCTGGCCAACCAGTTTGTTGACAACGCCAGCGGACCAATGGCAGCAGAACGTATGCCGTTTTCTACACAGGAAGGCAGGGCGACTGCAAACAATGTGCATGGAGCTACAAGCCCAACAGCATTAACTTGTGTTAACACTGCGAGGCCCTCACAGTGCTCCCTGCGACCCCTTTCCACCACAGACACACACAACCACCAGTCTCACTGCACCTGCACTGCTGAGAAGCTCCTGCAGGCCCAGAACCTCGCTGCCGCCCGCCTCCCTGCTAGCCTCAGATAGCAGCCCCCGCAGGTATGCGTCGGCAGCATCTGCCGCTGGTTGGAACATGGAGTCGGCGCTGTAGAAGCGCAGCCGCCAGCTATGGAGGCGCAGAGGGTGCTCTGCCGGCGTCCTCACAGGCACTGCAATGCAAGCATCACAGCGCATAACCCACTGTGGCGAACAAGATGTGCGAATGCTTATTGCGCACGCTGCTTTACGTTGGCTACAAGATATCAAACACAAGACTGCTTGGCAGCGAGCATGGCTGCATTGCAGTGCACGTACCTCCCACCGTCCCATTTAACTGCCTGAGGAAACCAAAAGGGCGCAATAATTCGGCCAGGCCGAGGCCATTGCGCTGTGTGCAAGCGGATTGCACCGCTGGGGCTGCCAGAACCATGACGGCAGGGCAGTGGGCCCACTGCAGGTCGGCCTTGATCTGCTGCAGACGCTCCATGGTGACCAAACAATGAAACGTGCCTGCACCATTCACAGGCGCCTTACAAGCATCTTTCAAATGCCCCAGCAACACAACGGTGGCTGAGACACTCACCTCCCGCCTGCAGCTGGCACTTGTTCAAGGACCACGGGCGCGCAATACCTAGCTGGACGTACGCCGCTCCATTCCGTTTCAAGACGATGACGGCTGGGCTCACCTAGCCCGAAAGGAGGGCAGTGGCTAATCAGCTGCACGATTTACATTGATAAGCTGCTTAAGGGCCCTGCCGTATTGCTAGCGATCAAATGGAGTTTCAATCGCCTGGAATCTATGGGAAGGTGCTCAGGTGGATCACAACTGGCAAACTGGCGGAGCTGTCGCTGTCCGCGTGGCGATCAAGCAGGGCAGCAGATACAAGGCGCGCATGCCAGAAGTGTCATCATGTTTAGGCAGCTAATGAACCGGGCTGCCCTCCCCTGGTACGGCGGTCTGTACTGCTGGGCCTCATAGAACTGGGGCAAACCAATCAACCCAGGGACAGTGTGGTATGTTTTATGTGCAATTGACCCGCACAATGGTGGTGGTGACACGCCATTGCATTACCGCGGGGCGCGTGCAGGGCCCCAGCCAGCGGCTATGGGAAGTGGGGCAACTGCGAGTGGTGGCAATGTACCGCCAAAGGACCGGCCTCGGCTCCACAGCACCCTCTCGGCCACCACTGACGTATGCCGCTACCAGCGCCGCTGGCGTGACCGTTGAGGAGCCTGAAGGTAGCAGCAATAACACTTCCCTGGCCAAGGTTCGTGTCGTCTGGCGGCTAGCAGCTAATGTGTCAACATAGTGGGAGCTGGGTCCACGAGTGCCTGAAACAAGCTCTTTACCCCCTGCCACCGTCCGCTCTTGTCGCCATTCTTGCCTCCCAGCTCTATTCTTTGCCGATGTGAAGGCCCGGCCCCCTTTTCCCTGCTGATTATGCTCATCACAGGCAAACTACGAGGCCGTAATCGGCATTGAGACACACGTTCAGCTGAGCACCAAGACCAAGGCCTTTTGTAGCTGTGCCAGCGAGTTTGGTGCAGAACCCAATTCAAATGTCTGCCCTGTGTGCCTGGGCCACCCTGTGAGCACAGCAGGATGCTGTGATGTTGCACTCCAAAACCACCCGTTGATGTCATGATACAACTCCATTTTGCTGTCCTTGCGGTGTTGCAAGCTAACTCAACCTTGTCGCCCCCCTTGTAGCCCACTGGGCCTGGCCAGTCCTGGACCTGCGTGGCCATGTGGCTGTCATAACCCGCGCAGAACAAGTGCAGTAGCCTCCGCCCCAGACTACACACCCACCCTCACACCTGTATTCCGCTATTCATCCCGCCCACAATTTACCACCTGTGCTTTGCAGGGCACACTGCCTGTGCTGAACAGCGAGGTGGTGCGTAAGTCTGTGCTGGCGGGTCTCGCACTGAATGCACATATAGCACTGGAGTCAAAGTTTGACCGCAAACAGTACTTCTACCCAGACCTGCCTAAGGGTTACCAAATCTCGCAGTACGACGAGCCACTCTGCCAAGGAGGCTGGGTGGAGGTGGTGGTGCCAGCGGAGCAGACAGGCGGTGAATGCATGGTGCGGTGCATTGGAATCACGCGTGCGCATATTGAGGAGGATGCCGGCAAGCTGGTGCACGGCGGTTCTGCTTCACTCAGCGGCTCAGACTACTCGTTGGTGGACTTCAACCGGGCTGGGGTGCCACTGCTGGAGATTGTGAGCGAGCCAGACATGCGCAGCGGGGCGGAGGCAGCGGCGTATGGCGCTGAACTGCGACGCATCATGCGCTTTCTGGGGGCATCTGGTGCGACCCTGCCTCGGCGCTTGGTGGCGGTGATGGGGGTGGTGGGGTGG
>JAAMXP010003314.1:0-13473 GCA_019693395.1 Ettlia oleoabundans | reverse complement strand
CCCCCCCCCCGCGCCTGCAGGTGCGTCGCCAGGAGCGGCAGTCCCAGCCCTCACCAGAGCCGCACCCTCTGGCCCTGGCAACAGCCGGCAAGCGCGTCAAGCGCTCCCCAACTGCACGCACAACCACACACGCGTCGCCCGCAGGTCGCCACAGCCCCGGTGCTGCCGACGGCACTACGCAAGCAGCAGGAGCGGCTGCGGGGGGAGGTGCAGCTGAGCCCGATCCCCGGCTGTGCCTATGGGAGCCGCCTGTGTCCCCCTTTGGGCTGCTGGGTGAGCTCAAAAGACTGATGGATGGGTGCCTGGCTGAATTGAGTAGGTTCATGTTCAGCCTTTCCAGCTGCATCGGTGCCTCTGCGAGTCCAGCTGGGCAGAGCCTATACAAAAGCGACTACTGCTGGCCTGTGATTGCTCAGGCACCATGTGTAGTTGCTGCTGTATTTCTAAAGGTGTGGAACATTTCAGAACTATACGGCTGAGCGTACTGCACCAACCTGCTCCGCACCATACCGCAGAGGAGGAGCTGTACGACGACCCCTGGAAGCTGCTGGTGGCCTGCATGCTGCTCAACAAAACCTCGGGCCAGCAGGTGTGTTGCGGCCGACGGGTGTTGGCCCAGGCGGTTCAGGGAGGTGGCGATCAGCTGCATTCCATATCAGAGGGAGAGAACATCAGCACGTGAGCAGCGCAGCGGGCCTGGCGTGGGCTTGAGCTACTGAGTGGACATTTGTCAGCGCTTACACTACCATCAAGCCTCCGTGCACCTTCCTTGCCTGCTGCCTTCCACCCTGCCTGCCAGCGCTGTCCGCTTCCTGTTGGGCCACATCCGCATATGCTGTGTCGCCACCTTACCCTCTGTGCTGCTCAAAACTGTGCTCCTCCCCAGGTGCGCAAGGTGATCTGGGAGCTGTTCCGGCTCTGCCCCACACCCGCCGCCGCCATCGCCGCGGACGTCCAGAGGGTGCAGGCGCTGATACAGCCGCTGGGCCTGTTCCGCAAGCGGGCGCTGGCAATACAGCAGCTGTCACACGACTACCTGTACAAACAGGTGGGCACATGATGTACTGCCTGTGATGACAACGCCTGCACTTCAGCTTGGGGGCCATGTTGGCAACAATCCCTTCAGGGGTGTTAGCCAGACTGCACCCTACCCCAACCGCCCTGCCCCATCGCCAGTGTTTTGCTTTTTGACTCTTGACTTGCCACTCCCTTCTATCTTGCTTGTGCTTGAAGGATTTCCTATGCATAACTTTTTCCCCGCAGTGGCGTGACCCCACCGAGCTGTATGGCATTGGGAAGTACGCCGCCGACGCCTACCACATCTTCTGCCGCGGCAGGTGAGCCCTGCAACCCCCAGCCGAACCTGCCCTGCCCATGGTGTGACTCGGCAGGTGCACGCTGGCGTCAGCTGAGCTTCAACCACCCATCATGCATTCAATCGCTGCCAACCCCAGACGTGGTCCAACTGTTCTCAGGTTTGCACTGTCTTCCTCTTTGGCACTGCTTGGCCTGCTGCAGGTGGCGGGAGGTGGTCCCTGATGACAAGGATCTGCGGCGGTACCACGACTGGCTGCAGCAGACAGGGGGCCTGGGCACGGGACTGACCAGACACCGCACAGTCGCTGCATGAACGTTGCCTTCCCATTGGGTAGCATCTAAGTTGCCGCTACTTTGTTGTGTTTGCACTCCACTCGTAGCCTCAAAGCCATCACTCCCTCCTTGGCTGCCACTGCCAGCCTGTCTTGGCCATGCATGGCATGTTGTTGCACTCATGTTGTCGTACTGTCGCACAGTTGCAAGGGTTGCATGACTTACGCCAAGATCACGAATTGCCGTCCTTTGACAGACTGCTCTGTCTGCCTACGCCTCATCAACTTCAACAAAGCCCTCCAATTTACAAATGCAAGGAGAACCCTTGAACCCAGCTCTACCGCAAGGCGCATCAGCGCATGCGCAATGCATGGAGCAGCACCACAGCCGCATAGAGCGCGGTCCCAGCATGCAGCACCCAACTTACCGCCCTGGCTCTGCCCGGCACAGCAACAGTACTCAATGAACCCTTGCGTTCGCCGGCTGCGCTGTTGCTGCTGCAACCATTTGGCATTTGCTGCTGCTGCATCTGCGCTGCTGCCAGCAACTCGCCCCGTGGTTTTATCGGCCGTAGCAGCAGGGCCTCGAGTGCCTGGTGCCCATCCAAAAAGTGCACGGGTGCCATGTTAAGTAGGGCCAGCGCTGCAGAAAGAGACACGGTGTAGCCCAGGAGGCGGTGCAGCTGAAGGATCAGTTGGCGTACCGGCGCCAGCCGCGCCCACAGCCATGCACGCGCCAGCAGGGCAACCACTGGCCAGCAGGCGGCTGCGAGCACCACATTGTGCCAAGCGCCGGCGGTGGCGATGCGCATCATGCTGTGCCTGCCGACTCGTGCCAGCTCAGCAGCATCCAGCTCCACAAAGGCAGCTGGCAGTAGCAGCATCAGGCTCAACCCAACCGAGCTGACCTCCACGCTCTCCGCCGCTGCTGCCAGCGCATGCCCAGCCTGTGATTAGCAATGAACTTTGAAAGATTAATAAACACAGGCGGCAACTGAATGGGCAAAGATCACATTTGCACTGCCTGTTCAAAATGTGCAGCTTCTAACGCACACCGGTGTGTTGCAAATAGAGCACCCCGTGACTGTTCAAAGCAGCATGAAGCGGACATTCAGTGTAACAGCAGCCCAGCGCCGCTCGTGGCGTGAACCCACCTCGTGCACTGCCAGCGAGGCGGCCAGTGCCAGCCATAGCGGAGCAGCATGGCTCAGCGGGAGCGTTAAACCGGGGAGCGCCAGCTGAAGGCGGGGCCCTGCGCCTCCCGCTGCAGACCCTACTGACGCCGCTGCTCCTGCCTCTTCGCTGACATGCACGAGGCTGGAAAGCAGTGTAAGGAGCTCGTTGAAGAGGAGCGCAACGCTGCAGACTGCCGCCAGCAGGCCTGCCGCAGCTCCAACCGAAAACCAGCGGCGCAGCACATGGCGGTGCCATCCAGCAAGCCGCGCCGCCAAGCCGCCGTCGGCGCTGTGAACCCGCACCGTTACCCACCACCAATCCAATTCGATAGTGGCTTCTGGCCATCGCCGCGGTATTGCAGGCAGCGCTAACCCCAGCAATAGCCTGACTGTGGCCCACAGGGCCACCCAAGCGAGCAACAGTGAGACCGGCAGCATGCCACCTTCCTCAATGACGGCAGAAGAGGTCGCTCCGCTCATAAATTGATCACAGTGAGTTACGCAGAGATAGGGCTCATGCTGCAGTTGTAGTCGCAGCACGATGTTGACAGGTGGCAGTATAAAAGCTTTTGACAGCTTGCCCCCATACTGCGCCCAACAGCATCACTAGCATGCAGCCGTCATGAGCCGCGTCGCAGGCATTCATGCGCCTGCGATGCCGTCGCCCATAGCCCGGCTCTTGGAGGACGATGGGACGTTACTGCCCCAAAACAGCATTGTCATGCATTCCAAGCTAGCTCGGAGCAGCATGGCGGTGAGTACAACATCGCACCATCAGCCGCTCACCGGCTTGCGCCGCTCACTGCCAACAACCAAGTTTCCGCTCTACGCCACTCTGCCATATCTGCCTTGCACCTGAAGGAGCCTTACTTCAAGACCCGGCAGCAGCAGAAGGCTGCAAAGACGAGCGATAGCGCTGAGCTTCTGCAGCTCAAGAAGAAACATGCAGCAATGAGCCGTGATTTTCAGGTGCGGCAAGCCTAGCCCAGGGCATTGTGCGGTGGCACACAAGCACCAGGTGCCACAACTGGGTGTCTGGACTTCCAGCACTTATCTTGACTCGCACAAGCATTGACTGATTGTATTGCAGAGTCTGCTAGCGGCACATGAGCGGCAGGAGTCGGCTGTGTCTGATCTCAGGCAGAAAATGCGTGCGCTGCGTAGTGAAGTGGAGCAGCGGGATAAAGCGCTTGAGCTGGCACGCAAGACAGTGGACCGCCTGCATGCAGACAAGGGACAGCTGGAGGCAGGGGCTGCAGGTGTGATACTGTGTTGTACTGCTGCCTTCTGATGCTGCTGAACTGTGCCCACAATACGGGATGTGTCCTGTCACAACATACTAGCTTTGTGGCGCATGACATGTGGGGGTTCCAGGCATCAATTGAATGGCCCTACCCAGCTCATTGGTGCCCATGCTGCAGGCACCCAGGCTTATGTGCGCAAGCTGGAGTCGCGCCTGCTGTCTGTCAAACATGCGGCGGAGCTGCAGCAACGCTGCACACACTACAAGGCGCAGGTCTGTAGAAACCCTAGTTGGCTGGGCTGTAATGCCAGGCAAGGCAAGGTAGTCATATTCTACAATCTGCTGATAATGCGCAGCAGGCAGATATCAGCAGGTACCTACAGTTACAGCTTGCAGCAGCAGCAGCTGCTCCTGCCTGTGACAGATCATTGTCTTGCTGGCAGCTTAGCACTAGTAACGTCCGTAAGGCGACATAGTAGTTGGCAGTGCAAACCGCAGGTGTTACCTGCCATTTGCTTCATGAGTTTGGCTGTTGTTTTTGCTAAGCCCGCAGGTGGACCAGCTGGCGCATGCAGTGCACGAGGCCGAGACGCGGGCAGCGGCGGCAGAAGCAGCTGCCACAGAGTCGCGGCTGGACGCCGCCTGCCTGAAGCGAGGGCTGGAGCTGGCTGCACAACAGCTGACCAAAAGCGCAGGGGCGGAGGTGCCTGGCACGCTGCTGAGAGCGGTGGCGCGGGTGAGGAGTGGCAACTGCAAACAGCTTTTCAGGGTTGGCTGCATTGTGGCAGCCAGCTGCGGGTTACATTCCTGTCTGCTATGCAGGACTAGCACGGGGCCGTTTTTACATGATATGAATAGCAGTCTTGGTCATACCGCTGGTTGTGTTGTAACATGCAGGGCCAGGAGGAGGCGCTGGGGCTGTCTCAGCAGCTGTCTGACGCCAAGCACCAGGTGGCGCAGCTGACTACAGCTCTGGAGCAGGCCCGGCAGCACATGCAGGCACAGCAGCAGGCACTCACACAGGTAATCGAGGACGACCTGGCTGGCTTTCCACTGCCTTCGGCAGTGTTGCACGCCACCTGAATGTGGGATTTGTTAAACTGCACATGGCTTGCCTATACTTGTGTACTGCAGCATTGTCGCCTACACTGCTCCATCGGCTGCCCATGCAGGCCCAGGCTGAGCGTGATGAGCTGCGTCAGCGTGCAGAGGCGGGTGATGCCTCGCTGGACCGGCAGAGGGCCACCACCAGCGAGCTGCGGCGGGTGCTGGATGCGCTCAAGTAAGTGGCGTGGCCACATCACCATCATTCATTAGACTGAGTAATAGTGGTTGGACTGCTGCAATCTGTGAGCTTTGAGGCGATCATAAGTGGTTTTCTTGCGACGGTTGCTAGGGAGCTGATGCCCAAGATAGTCGTTGGGGACAAGTTAGGACAAGGTATTGCAAGCTCAGTTGTGTCAACGCTGTTTTCGTTCAGGCCCAAGGCGGGTGCCCTGGCGGCTGAGCGGGACTCCTTGCGGCAGCAGCTGGAGATGGAGCGCACTGCGGCGGCAGAGGCGCAGAAAGAGGTGGGTGTGGAGGGGACGGGAGGGAGGCCATCCGCAGTGCAGCTGAGCAACCGCCTTAGAATGCGGCATGCGGCCCTCTGCAACCACTCGCTTCTGACTTTGCACTGCTGCATGTCGTTGTCACTACTTGCTTGCAGCACCTTGAAATCACAGTACTGCTTCTTCTCTGTACCATTTTTGATCTGTTCCCGCAGGCCAAGCAGCTGCGGGCGACGCTGAAGCACAAATCCACCACTGAGGTGGCGCTGCGTGACGAGCTGCGGTGGGCACTGGCTGGAGAGGGCCTCACACCCAGCCCCGCTGCAGCCAGGCTAGTGCGGTCGCCTGGGGCAGCTGTAATGCGGCCACAGGGCCATGTGCCATCCAGAAGTGGCGGCAGCAGGCTGCGGCTGCACTCCAGTTCAGAGCCGCTTGCCTCTGCCTCAACACCTCCTGCCAAGCGGGATGGCGCGGCTCTTTCGCCCCGGGCTCAGCCCTCGCACAAAGTGGTGGTGCGCCAGGCGTCTGCATCTGCCTGGGAGCAACAGGAGCCTCAGGAACAGCCTTCCTTTGGGGATGCCACGTTGGGCAGCCTACCAGGAGGCCCATCTGTCCGGCAGCAGCAGTCCAGCAGCCAGCGCCGAGCCCACGGCAGCGGGGGCGAGGGTCTGATAGCAGCGGAGCCCTCCCCCACCCGCGCTCTGCTGCGTCTCCAGGAGCAGCGTCGGCAGCAGCAAGGCAGCAGGCTGGGCCCGCAGGCGCAGCAGGGGCAGGGGGAGCATGTGTGCTGGGAGCAGCCGCCTGAGCAGTCTGGCTGGGAGCATGCAGTGGCTGGCTGGCAGGTGGACCTTGCAGAGGCGCTGCCATCTGCATCTGCAGCAGCAGCCGACACTAATACAGCATCAGCAGCAGCACTCAGAATTGAGGACCCTCCATTGCAGCCCCTGGAGCTCAATGGCAGCCACGCCGGCCCGCCTGCTTACGAGAGCTGCCACAAGCTGCTGAGCCCGCCCAACAGCGGTGCCAGGCCTGCGGACAACACCCGGCAGCTTCAGCAGCACAAGGTGCAGGCGCTCCCGCTCCCACCTGTAGCTGCTGAGGTGCTGTTTGTACAGGATGGGCGCCTGATGCAGGTCTATTCCACTGTGCTGGATGAGCAGATTGCGGCACTGGAGATTGACCTGGCGCAGCTGGGTGTAGCAGGGGCTCCCAGTCCCATCTCACAGATGCAGCTGAAGAGCAAGACCGCTGCAGTGTGTGCTGGAGGGGCTGCTACCGAGCAGCTAGCACCGGCAGTGCTTAGTGAGACCCTCCAAGACAGCGGAGTTACGAAGGGTGGGTGGCCGTCAGTGGTGCAGGCTGACGACGGGGGACTTGTGGCAGCAAAGCAGCAGCTGCACCATTACCAGCAGCAGGTGCAGGATGGGCAGAGCGATGAGGAGGAGGAGGAGGAGCAGGATGCCATGGATGCTTGGCAGCCCAACACAGCGTTTGGGGGCACGGAGCAGCAAGGCAGCCTGCCTGCTGGGCAGGAGCTGCAGCGTCAGATGAGCACTGACGCCAGCGGCAGTGCTGGTGTGTCTGGGGCTGATGCAGAGAGGCAAGGTCAAGGTGGGTGCCGGCGGTAGCTCCTGCTTGTTGCACATATTGCGCAGATGGTTGTTTAACTGACAGACTTGGTGATTGTTACTGGTACAGCAACATAGTGCGGGGCCGATTTAATTACTATAAGCATGCATTCACTGGCCCAACATCGCCCTGCTGCCGATACATGCACGCTCGGCATCTGCCTGCTCGCTGCTTCCCCTACAGTGCCGCCCCTGTGGCACAGCAACCCGCTGGCCTACTCCTCACCCAGGCGGCACAGGGAGGGCATGACACAAGAAGGAGGGGAGGCACAGGCAGAGAGGCTGGCAGACGGAGCGGTGACCATTCGTGCTCGCCCTCTGATGGGCAGTCCAGCAGGGGCGATGCTGGATGCAGTGGAGCACCCTGCAGCTGTTGCTGCCAGCAAGAGCGGCAGCGAGGAGGAATGGCTCTGGGCGCAGCAGCAGCAGCAATCGGTCGCTTGCCAAGGCCTCAGCAGCGGGCAGCAGCAGCAGTGCCAACCTCCAGGGGCGGGGCCAGCTGTGGAGGGCGTGGGCAGTGTGGCCAGCAGTCCCAGCCTCCGCCTCCACCTGCCTGCAACACGGTCTGTTTCACAGCCACACATGGATGCAGGGTGCAGTGCTGCGTCAATGGCAGCAGGCACACCAGCAGCGGCAAGGATGGCACACCCACCTCAGCTGGAGGTGCAGCCGCATGTTGCACCAGTAGCAGCCACAGGAGCGTGCAGCGAGGCCAGTGCAGGCGGCGCGCAGTCGCTGAGCCACCGCTGGGAGCTGCCAAGCCCCGGTACCGGCATCTCGTGAGTGGCGGCCTACACACCTGCCTGCGTTCGTGCGCACCTGCATACCTTCTGGCTTCCCCACCTGCATACCCAATGCCATGCAAGTCATCAACCACAGTGCCACGTCTGCTAAGCTTTGAACTGCTTCTGGGCATGCTGTTAATCTAGGGTGCCACGACAGAACCGCCCCACCTCCTGTGCTATGTACGTTGCTTGCGACCGTCTACCCCACCCACCCACTCAGCTGGCTCTCCTTCCTGGGCCGCCTTTCTTCATGCCTCTGCCCTTGGCTGCCTGCAGTGGCTGGCTGAGCACCGAGGTTGAGGCGGACATTGAGCAGCTGGAGGTAAACAGCGGCACATTGGCGCACCGCCGTGATGGCCGCCAGCGGCAGCAACAACAACCTCAGCACAGTAACTACCGCACTGCCCAAGGGGAGGAGTGGAACCGAGCACAGCATGCCCAGCAGCCCGTGCAGAAACCACAGCAGCAGGGGGAGGCCGCGGTTATATGGGCGGCAGGATGGACGGGAGGGCGTAGCGACATGAGGTCAGCCATGCCTGCTGCGGTGCACGAGCAGCAGCAGCTGATGGGCGGCAGCAGTGGCGGTTGGTCATCGCCTTGGGGGGCCAGCAGCAGCTGCGATGCCGATCACCGGGAGGGACTGCCGTTAATGTCGCACTGCAGCACCGGGCAGCACGTGCCACAGGCGCAGCGGGCAGCGCCTTTGCTGCCAGGCCTTGCGCTTGTGTCAAGCAGTTCGCAGGCGGCTGTGGTGGCTGATACCCACAGCCAGCAGCTGGTGCCTGAGCAGCAGCAGCTTCATCAGCAGCAGCACCAGCAGCAGCAGGTCCAGCACCTCCCGCAACCCCAGCAGCGGCAGCAGCAGCACACACTGTTTGACCTGGCTGGTATGGACATGTCTGACTTCCTTTCTGCCTGATCTTGGGTGATGCATGCCCCTTGACTGTAGTGCTGTTTACACCCAGATGCTGCCGTGATGAGCGGCTGTGACACCTTCCTGTTTCACTGGACGGACCGACCAACTAAAAGCAATTAACCATTGACTGACGAAATGTTTTTTGTTGAAGTTTTATTGTGTTGCCTTCATTGAATTGTTGATCCTCTCACATCATTGCCCATTTACCCTGACGTCATGAAGAAATGTTGTAATCTTTCCTCTATGGTGCGATAAGTTGTGTTGGTGCATCATCCTTTCTTCCAATGTGACAGCAGGTTGGACACCCTGTGCCGAATTGCAGAAATGCCGCCTACAATGCCGTGTTGCAACCTGCATACCACACCCAAACAACCGAGGTGCAGTTGAATGGCCATGATATGCCTCTAAACCATCATGTGAAGGCAAGCAAGCAGGTCCCGTTGTAAAGCAGCTCTCGCTCACCCGCTTAGCTTGTGTGCAAACCCGCCAACCGTGCTGCCACTGCGGTGGTGCGTGCTGTTGGCTGAGTGGTGGTGCACTGGGGCAACCTTGCTGCTGCTGCTCCGCACATTAGTCCGGGGCTGCGGCTGAAGCTGAGACAGGTCCTGCAGAGCAGGCGGGCAGGTTATCGTGATCAATGCCTGTTTTGGCTGGTAGCAATACATGTTCAGTCATAATTTCTGCAGAGAGCAGATGAGCAGCGCAGTGTGCTTGTGCAGTCAACCCACAAGAAGTTCACAAGCAGCATGCCTCTGGCAGCCAGCTTTTGGTTCGTCTGCAAGCTGCTGCTGTCGGCTGCAGCCGCTACTGTGCTGCAGCGACTAGTGATGGCTGGCACGTCAGCTCACCACGTCTTCCAGGCCCGGCAGCTCGTGTGTGGAGCTCTTTGGGTGCTTGATGGTGCCCTGGTGCCGCTCCCCGTAGTCCTTGACCACCTTGCACTCCTTTCCCACCACACGGGTGGGCTCATTGTAGTGCAGCGTGCAGCGTGGCGGCTCCTTGATGAGCAACACGCGAGGCTTCTTGCACACCACTGCACACAGATATACTTGTTTCAACTTATTACCAAGAGGACAGGTAGCCTCGCAATGGCAGCGTTCCAAAACAGGTGCCAGCAGACTGTGGCCTGCCAGGAGACGGCATGAGCAGGTGACATGCAGGTAGACCATACAAGAAGGCGTTCCAACCCTAAAAAGCCCCACCCACCCACCCACCACATGCCCTGCTCACCTGTTCTATCGTGGTTGATGACGCAGTAGCCCCCCTGAATGGACAGGGTGATGTTGTGGCCCTGCAGCGGCCAACTTGCGAGCACGCATGTTGAGTTGATCAAGACAAGTATGATGCATCTGCCAGTGGCTCGGTAGGCTGGCAGCTACAGCACAGCAGAGGCGCCACGGGGGTTTCCATGCTGATGACACATTGGTAGGCCTCCCATGCAGAGATCAAGCTGGTTTTGAGCGCAATAACATGCCACCGTACTCACCACACAGTTGGTCGGGATATGCTTGCTGGGTGCGAGGTGGGCTGGGGTGCAGTAGCGGTCCTCCATTTCCTGCATAGCCAAGGCGATGGAAGAGTCAACTGAGAAGCATGAAGCAAGCAGTTGGCAGGGTTGAGAGGTGCCCACATCATGACTGCAATGTGCAGCGGCAGCAGTCGCTTTCATGCTTCCAACGGCAGCTGCAGGAGGCCAGTTTGGGGCACTCACATAGGCAGCGCGAATCGCCTGGCTCAGCAGCTGCCTGTCCTCCTTCTTCAGATTCTTGATGAAGTTAGTGATCTCAAAGCCTGCGGCGCAGCAGAGACACTGTGAGGTGGACTGGTGGGTCACAGACAGGCACATGAGAGCACAGCACTGCCGCCCACCCGACCACTGACACTAGAACGCTGGGTCGTAACAAGCGGGAACACAGCTACAACCGAGCTATCGCTTGCTGCTCAATGATCACCCACCTCCGAACAAGTCGTTGATGTTGGGTGCCTGGAACAGAGCGTCAGCCTGCTGCATGGCGGCAGACAGCTGCTGCACAAGGCTGTTTTGTGAGCCCTTTTGAGCGCCGACAGGCTTGAGCAGCGCCGCAAAGGCCGCCAAGCCGCCCAAGCTGCCACCGCTGGGCAGCAGGAAGCTGCGGTCGGTGGCGTCACCAATCTGCTGGGGGCCGGCGCCGCTGCTTCCCAGGAATGAACTCAGCAGGGTGCTGATGCTGCCCGCTCCGCCAGCGCCAGCACCAGCACCAGCACCACGGCTGTTCATGAAAGCGGCATAGGGGCTGGTTTCACCCTCAAACAGCGAGGCAAAGAGCTGGCTGGCGGCATCTGCGGCGGCGCTTGACCCTGCATCCCCCTCTGCATCCGAGCCTGTGCCCGAGGTGGAGGTGGTGGTCATGGTGCGGATCACCGTGGGATCAAATGCGTGGGAGGAGGCATCCATGCCGCTCATGAGGTCTTTCAGGGAACCAAAGATGTCGGCCACGCCCTCGTCTCCAAAGGAAGAAAAGTCGCCAAAGTTGGCGCCCTTAGACAAGTCGTCGTCCAGCATGCTAGAGAACATCTTCTCCCAGTCTGCAGCAAAAGAGTGGCCTTCGGGAAAGGCTCAGTGAGGTTGGGATAGACGGACAAACTGGCTTGCACGGCGGTGGGGGGTTGTGCCCATAATCCCGTGTGCCAAAAGCGATTTCATAAATTGAGTGTGTGCTGTCAATTCCCACCCATATCCATTGGAAGCTCTGGTTTCGCTGTGTCTGGTTTTGCTGCTGCTGGCGCAGCGGCTTGTGCATCTTGCGCGACCACTGCCGTCAGCCCGGAGGCTAGTAGCAGAACCACTAGCGCCACACTGTGCGCCCTCCGAGGGTTCCTCATAGCGCGTCTCTGATAGCGAGACTGCAGTAGTGAGCCAGGAGAAGAGGGGTACTGTGCGCCAAGATGCCTCGAGGTTGGGAATTGGGGGGGCTTGTGGTTGGAAGTGGATGATGTATGCAAGAACGTGGAACGCCTTGGAAAGGTGAAGAGAACACTATGGCGCCGTCAGCGAGCCTCTTGCAGGCGTCTTGTTTTGCCTCGGGTGGCAAGGCATTTCGCGGTACTCTTGAGCAGTACACGACTCTTAGAGCATGATTCGAACTCATGACGAACTCTGGGTCCTTCTCTCTCGCTGGCTCTTCTCCCATGTCGTCATCAGGCCGGGCTGGTGCCCCTTCTCGCTCACAGCAGGCCTTCAGGTGGTTGCTGTCAGGCGATCCCGATGAAGAATCCGGTCGTAATGATCGGCCGAGCAACTCCAGAGGGCGCGGCGCCAGCAGCAGTGGCAAGGGCCAGGGGCGGAGGCGCAGCAGCGGCGGAAGCGGCAGCGGGACACGCACATTCATCCCAGGCTTTCAGCTACGCGACGACGCTTCAGCGATGGCAGCTGCATCAGGCCAAGCAACTAGCAGTGAGAAGGCAGCACTCCAGGGTGCTTTTGAGGGAATATTTCCTTCGGAGCTTGTAGACACGGTGCTTTCATCCTGCGGTGGAGATGCCACCGCAGCGATGGATGCTCTGCTGGCTATGGCTAGCACAGGCGATAGCTCGCCGGATGGCTCTCCCGCACAAACTGCAGCTGAAAGACAGATTGCAGCAGAACCAGCCGCTGCCCTGCTTGAAGCACCAGAAGCCTCCGTTTTAACCGGTGGCGCAGCGGTGCCGGTGGCAGCGCCAGGCGCCGCACCCTGCTACTGGGACGTGCTGCCCACGGAGTGCAAGTGGCTCATTTTTGAGCAGCTCTCCCTCAGGTGCAAATGCATGTCGGACTGTGTTTGTCAGTTACTTCACTCCCAGCCCAAGGGTGGTGGCTGCGACTCAACCATGTCTCATTCCACTTTAGCTGCCATTTCAAACCTGCTCAGCGGCAGGTGTGGTGCTGCTGCACCGCGCACCCTGCCGCAAGTTGCCCTTGCTGAACACCCCCAACCCCGCCGCCTCTGCCCCCTTTGACGCACCCTGCAGGGACCTGGCACGGGCGGCACGCACCTGCCGCGAGTTTGCTTCATACGTGCGCGAGCAGCGGCGCAGCCTGAGGACCGTGGTGGTGCCGGAAGCCGTCTCCTACACCGCAGTCAGGTGGGCAACAACTGAACCAGGGTGCAGCTCATTTCCCGCCTACACCTTCATCATCAGACCGGCCGACTGTGCTGGCGCATTGCGCAGCAGCGCTAGCCGTGCAATCCCTCAACATCGCCTGCCGGTGCTGCGGGTTCAAGGTGTCGTGGTTGGTTTGGTGGCGCAGGAGCCTAGTGGCGGCATTCCACGGCGCGCCCTGCGTGTCTCTGTGGCGGTGTGCGCCGCGGCTGCGCTTCCAGCACGAGTTTGAGGACATGATGCAGGCGGTGGCACTGGGAGAGGCGGACAGGTGAGCCGGGGGGCTCGCAAACATGGGATGAGCAAGTGAGGATGGGTGGGGTGATACGAGGCTGTGTGTGCTGGGCGGAACGCCTGCTCCTGGCAACTGGCAGCGCCGCCGGGCACTTGCCTGCCGCCTGACACACAAAACAACTGCACAGTGCTGCTGCTGCGCTCTGTTATCTATCCCCTGCCAACCCTGTCTCT
>JAAMXP010003294.1:0-10768 GCA_019693395.1 Ettlia oleoabundans | reverse complement strand
TCCGCGCGCGGGGGACGGCAGGCATTTATGTAGGGTGTCTGGCTTTAGGCTGGGGCTGTAAGCTCTCAGATGGGTTGTGCTTCTGAATGCTCAGGTAGGGTGCGCGGGATGCATTAGCCCGCTGTATATCTGCTAACCTGTGTAACGATGTGCTGCATCGCACTGGGGATGCAGAGCATGTTGCACATTGCATGTTGCAACATAATCTCAACTCTGTGTCTCTTGTGTGCACTCTCTGCTTCATGTGCCGCCTGTTGTGCCCCAACACAAGTGCAGGACCGGCTCCCCATGCTGCAACCAGCATCTCACATGCAGCTGACCTTGACCGCCTGCAGGGAGCTAGCCTGGAGGACGTCATCAAGGTGCTGCGGTCGCGGTTTGGCACCTCAGGCATCGAGGAGAAGGCGGCCCGCCCGCCCAAGCTCCAAGAATGACGCCTGCACTAGTTTTAACTTTAGTGGTGACGCCATTACCTGAGGAGAAATGACGCCACATGTGGGATTCCAAAATGCGTGTATGCAATGCATACACATGTCTTGGTGACTATTTGCAGCAGTTTATGCCAGTCATGAGGCAGGCAAGCAGGTGCATAAAAAGGTGCATTAAAGGAGTTGAGAACCCACCGGCAGTTGCAGTGCATGCTGTGCACGCTGCATCATGCCGCCATGCTGGGTGTTTGCTCTGATGCCTATTCAACTATTGCTGTTGCAATCAAGGTGGTGGAGGGTAATGCCAGCGAGCTTGCCAGGAAAGAGAAAGCAGAGAAACATGGTTTTTAGGTTAGTCTATTACATAGTCTGACTAAACTGGTGATTAATCTGACACACCGGGCTTGACAAGGGCCATCACCACCCTCCACCGCTGCCCCTGATTGCCGCTGCCCAAGCGCTCACACACCCACCTGCCTCGCCTGCGGCTGCTGCTGTTCTACGGGTGGTTGAGGATCGTAATGGCAGGGCAGCCTGGATGCCCAGCCAGTTTGCGTCACAGACACCATTGTTGTTTAACTAAATGCCGTAACCAACCTCCGCCCACCCTCCCCGCCGCCGCACTCACAAACACAGCAACGGCCCTACATGCCGCTGCTGCGCACGGTTGAGAATGATTAGGCATGTGCTGATGAAGCACGCGGTTCACTACCTGCATGTTCCAACTAGCGCTCTCAGGGGCCAGCTCATCGGCTCTCATCGCGTACCCGCGCTGCCGGTACTTTGGACCTCAATTCTGCGCCAGAGCCGACCTTGAATGTTTCACCCATAGTGATTGCTCAAAATAAACCACGTTAGGGCAGCCCTTCAACGCCGCCGTGTCGGATTACCCTCGTTGCTGACTGCTTCATTCCTGGGACTCGCTAGAACTGGGCATCGGCTTTTTTGATAATCCTTGAGCAACGGGGTGAGCCAAAACATCGTGCCATGCCCTACTATATTGACGTCTTACCCGCTGGAATCGAGGGTTTCACACCCTGTCCTCCCCGCATAGGTCACATCACGCCCAATGGCGGATCCCGTGAGCATCGCCGTAAGTCTTGCAACGAGAGGGCGGTACTGCGGCAAAGCTGCCGCCAATGCCGGCAGTACTGCTACCGCACGGTTGCATGTCATGGCCCCCTGACGCTGCCTGAAGCTGATGCCTGTCACATGCACAACGCGCAGCAAATTTATTTTTTAACCTCCTAAATATGCCGGACAACTTGGGTGGCCTGGTGCCATGGATGAAGCTCACGTAAGGCTGTGGGATGGGTCAAGCTTGAGTGGCCAGATACTTGGCAGTTGCGCCGTGTTAGCCTGCAGTTGAGTATGCATGTCATTCCCTGGGCTGATTCGGCAGGCTGTAGATGTGGAGAGGGGGCAACAGCAAACTTGCAAAAAGCCTTGAGGCCGCCATGTTCGCCCTCAAAGCACACGGCTTTCCCAGGTGCTGCCCGGCATGGAATCGCAGGCACCGGAACAACTTTGATGTCAAGGCGGTGCCACACCTACCGCTGCACAACCTCACAACCGAGAAGATCTCCAGGAAGCATGTGCTGGAGCCCAACGCAGATGGCCCTGAGCACCTGTGGCACAGCGGCCCGGGTGGGGGTTACGTGATCCAACTCCACAACCAGGAGGTGAAGCAGATGGCCTGCGGTGAGGTCGGCGGCAAAAGCTACACTGCCACTGTGTATATGACCGACAGTTTCCAAGCAGACACCCTCGTGGTTAAGCTCAGCGTGTAAGCCAGCAATCTCGTGGCATGCGTGCCCTTTGCAGAGGGTGGGTGTGCCCCCGCTTCCCAGGCTGATTAGCTTTGTGTGCCTTCCTTGCATCTCATCGCACTTGCGTTTCTCGCCAGTGCCTGGCTCTCAAAATAGAGCTTCTGCCTTTGCTGAACTGCCGATCGTCTGTGTCAGCGCCCCCATCCCATTTACCACTCTTTCGATGTAGCTCCTCACAACTTATTTGCGGTGTGTGTTGCATATGGTGCGCAACATGAAGAAATACGAGAGGTTGTTACAAATAGGAGTAACACAACCGTCAGGGAAGGCGATTCACTGCGGCACATTAACAGCTGTCAACAGCAGACATTCAGGGATGCTCCAGCTCGTCCAGCAGCGCATCGCCACGTTCCAGGCTGAACGAGGGCCGCAGCTGCAGCTTGGCCAGCCCGACGTTGAATGGCTGCCAATATTGCTGCCAGAAGCTGCTGTGCATGTCCCAAGTCAGCTGCTGGTTGCACATGTCTGGTTGACGGCTGAAAGACACGGCCAGGTGCTGCAGGCTGCTGTGCAGGGAGGCCCAGTCAGCCAGCCCCAGCTCCACTTCAACATCTCCCGGTGTGGGGCTGGCTGGGCCCTGTACAACCAGGCACTCCAGCTGTGTAGCGAGAGCTAGAACCGGAAGGTTTCCCACTGCCGTGCAGGAAGAAAGCGCCACCCGCCGCAGCCCCGCCAGCCAGCGCCCAGCTGGCAAAGCGGGGCTGGTTGAGGGGGAGTCGCACCAGCTGAAGGCTGACAGCTGAGTGAGCGCTGTGAGCGCGTCTGGAAGGTGCTGCACGCCAGCTAGAGCAAGGTGCCTCATGCTGGAAAGCGGCACTAACGCCTGGATTGCGACTAACTCCTGGTCGGGACAGTTGTCCAATCGCAGCGCTCGCAGCGTGCACAGCGCGGACAGGCAAACAGGCACGTGTTGACAGCAGGAAAGCACCAGCACCTCCAGGTTTGTGAGGCGTGAAAGGGCAGAGAAATCGGCGCCGCTGAGGGAGCGGGGGTTACCGATCACGAGGCGGCGCAGCTGCTTCAAAGACGTCAGCTGCAGAGGGGGGTGAAGGAGGATGGGGCACACATATGTACTGAGAGCAAAGATGGTGTTTGCTGGCCTAGTTGGGCCTAAGCGCGCATGTGGGTTAGCTGATAGGGAATGATGCAAGCAGCCCACGCCCAAGCATCCAACACCCAGCTTAACAGCAACCTAAACTGGGCACTGGAAGGCAAAGCGGGCATGCATGTTCTGTGCAACGTGCCACTCTGCCACCACCACCCACCTGAGGCGGTAACGCCCGTTGCACAGAGCTCCTGAAATCGACATAGCCGTCTAGCTCAAGACTGGTCAAGCTGGGCGGCAGGCCTGAGGAGCAAGCTGTTTGACCAGGCGTTTGACCAGGCAGTTGACCAGCGGGCCGTGAGGAGAGCGAGGCCGGGGGTGCGGAGGTGCTGCTCGCTTGCTGAAGTTGCTGCACAGCTCCAGCAGCACCCAGCTGCGGAGCACCCAGGTGAGAGAAGCCCAAGCCATCCAGGTCTACAGGCCGCCCTCGCAGGTGCAGGCGCTGCAAGGCTGTCAGCACCCACAAGCCGTTGACTTGCAGAGTGCCACAGCATGCTAGGCACAGCGAGAGCAGCTGGTGCTTTGCCGCGTCGAGGCTAGCAGCGTCAAATGGCAGCGATAGAGGGATGCCCCGCAAGCTGACTGACAGGTGGGCCATAGCCTGGCAGCGTACCAGCGCCCGATGCAGCTGCAGCCCCCAAGGCATCCCCTGCCACTGGCAACTAAGTGGCGGAACCTCCTCCTGAAGACGGTGCCAGCTAACCACGATGTCAATATCAATCTGCTGCACATGCTGTGCTGCGTAACGCTCCAACCAACGCCAGAAGCTGGCGACCTGCTCGGCTGCAGCGATGTAACGATGCCCTCGTGCTGACGGTTGTGGCTGCTTTGCCGCACCTGAGGGGGCGCCAGCAGCTAAGGTGGTGCTGGCGCCAGCACCCACCTGCCGTGCCTGCAGCTGGACAGCCACGCGTTCTAGCAGCTGCGGGCTGAATGCTAGCTGCCGCCAGCTGCGGCAGACCAGGGCCAAGCTGCCATGCCTGAAGGGAATAAAAAGGCAGGGTTTGGGGAGAGGTGCTAGAGGTGAGGTCGGAGGCGGTGGGCATGTGGCGGCGGCAACGCACTATGATGACCCGTACCGAAACCCTGCCCCCCTGATCCTTTCAGGCACGGCATCTTGGCCCTGGTTTGCTGCACGCTGGCAAAGATGTCGCTAAGCAGAAACGTGGGCAGGTCGCTGATCGTGTGCTCCGCCATGATGGTCACTTATGTAGACATCTACAAGAGCATGATGAGTAGCAGATGACGTCGGCACACGCAAAACCCAGGGAGCCCACGAGGGTTGAGATTGGTAGGGGGTGCGGATGTATACACCATGGTGTGTACACCGGCACATTTGTGCAATCTGCGTTGGCTACTTTGCTCAACTGAGGGCTTAAACTGCCGGCGAGTTTTGAGTAGGTGGTTCTGCAGTCTTATGCATTTTGTATGAGTTTCCCTCGACATTCCGCTGCACTCCATCATGCCTGCAGTCACGTCCTTCCTCAGCTGCTACAGCGTATGCTACTGATCAGTCTGCTACCTACTGCACCCCTGGCCTTGCCACTCAACAACCCAGCAAAGAAGTTTGCAGAGGTGTTACAAGCAGGTGCCCATGGTCACGCTCTGCAAAGCGGTGGGCGGCAGGGCTGCTGCCTACACGCTGTGGGCCACGCTGTGCGCCGCCAGCTTCTTGCGACGCCGCTGCTGCCAAGCCTGTGCAGCCACGCCATGAGACAGGCTTACACGTCAGCAATGGTCACCTCCACCTCAACGCCAGGCTCAATACCAATGGCGGTGATGCTCTTGACGGTATCTGCAAGCAGGTATGACGAACAAGAACGTACGGGGGAGTCATGGGCTTTCGTCAACTATCCAGATCCATCCGATGGTGTCGTCATCCTGCGCCCCTTTTCACAAGCTGCCAGACAGCCAGTAGCCGGCAGAGGGTCGCCTGTTGCCAAAGCAAGCGAGTGCAGTGCACCCAGCAACACACTGTGACTACCATAGGCGGTGGTGTGGCTCACCAGCGGGGGAGTGCAGGTCAATGAGGCGCTTGTGGATGCGCATCTCAAAGCTGCAGCAAAAGAGGGGCAGCTGTAAGGTATAGCTCAACTAAACAGCAAAATAGAATTTCGCATAACGCAGTGTGCACAGCCGCGCATCTGGTCACTCCGTGTCGCGGCAGCATCGCATCACCCTGACTGCCAGGTGGGTGAGAGGCTGGCAGCGTGCCAGCCTCTCACCCAACGGCAGCCCCCAAGGCACCACCTGCCACTGGCAGTTCTGTGGCTGATCCTACTCGAAAAGTTTCTGCCAGCTAGCCTACATGCAAGGTCATGTTGTGCCCTGGCAGCGCTGCCCCAGCTGCCACCGCCATGCAGGCTGCTTGCACAGCGCACTCTGTCACGGGACTCCCCCGGCAGTACGCAATTCAGGCAAGCCACTCACCGGTCCCAGGTGTTGGTACCGTTACCGCAAGGGCTCTTGCGGGTGGTGATCTTCAGAACGCGGGTCGGCATGCGCACGGGGCCCTTCACCTTGAGCTGCTTTTCCTTGGCACCACGGATCAGGTCGGCGCACACTGCAGGTGGTGACAAAGGTGGGCAAGAGGATGAACGGGCTGGCAGCGGCGGCTGTTGACGGCAGCGGCAGAGGCACTTGATGGCACATCCTGGTGAACCCCTTGCGCCTGAGATGCACTGCTGGTAAATGCTGCGTGCTGCATTTTCCTCTGCGTTGCTGTTTTATTTTTCCCAAGCAGGCCCCGTACCCTTTTCCAGGCTCTTGACGTTCTTGGAGGTGAGGGTGATGCGGATGCGGTGGATGGGGGCGGCCTCAGCCTCCTCCACGCCCGGCTTCTGGGCGGGCTTGATAGCGGTGGCCATCTGCGTTCAATGACGGGTATTCCAGCATGGGAGCGACGTTGGACGAAGGGGAGCGGCTCCGTGCATGGCTGGGGTTGAACTGCCCTCGCTGTTCTAAGCGCAACATCTGCCGAGTGGAACACTGCTGTTTCAGTGCAAGAAAGCCCTGCCACCGCTGAGCGGGCGCCAGGGCCACCCGCCGCCTTGCGCTGCATGCCGCTCCACCCACCTTGTCCCCGAGTCAGCACTTTCTAGGCAAAGCCTGTCACTGAGGGACGAGTTGCAGAGAGGAAGAGGCAGGGAGGTGGCCGGGGTGAAGTGGGGCGGGCTCGGGCCAGGTGGAAGGCACGGCTCTTTCATGGGGCGTTCAGGACCTTAACTCGCTCCCCACCATATCTTCCTGTCTGGAATTACTCGTTCAGCATTTCTACACCTCTCAGAGCCAGCAGGGCACCAGCCGAGAAGCCTCGCAAGCCTGGCAAGTATCAAGCTGCTGCATGGAGGACCCAGCTGGCGCAGATGCCGGCGAAAAGCGTGAAGCAGGTACTTCGCAGCGCCCGCGGGCTTCTGGCTGCTCCCCAGTGCCGCCACCGAGCGACCCTGTGCTCCCCGTCTGTGCAGAGCCGCTGTCAGAGGGCCGTCTGCTGAAGCGCAAGAAGACCGTGACGTGGGCGGACGACGAACTGGAACTGCCGCTGGCCTCGCCAGTGGCGGAGGCGGGAGCGGCAGAGGCGGAGGCAGGAGTGGCAGAGGCGGAGGCGGGAGCAGCAGCGGCGCCCCCACAGCCAGCTGGTGTCGTTGCAAGCAGCGGGGAGGAGCAGCCGGCGGTGGTGGTGCTGCCTTGTGATGGCCTGTACGATGAATTGAGCGACGATCTGCTGCATGACCAAGGTAGGGCTGCCACGCTGCTACTTCTGCTGCTTGCAGCCCCCGGCTCGCAGCAGAACGTGGCTCGCAGCAGAAAAGCTTGGGGTCCAATCGCCGCAGTTTGCTTGGCCTTTGCCTGCGCTGCTGCTTGGTTGGACATGCCTGAGTTTTGCGATCGCGTTAGTGCACTGCTCAAAACTAGCAACAGTACTGCACGCCTCCAAACCTTCAAGCAACGCACCACCCCGCCTGGTGTCGCTCAGCTGCTTGCCGGCCCTTGTCATGCTGCCCCCCTAGTTTTGTGAAATAAAATGTAAAGTAAGAACCATTCTACTGCCGCCTATCTCTTTCATGCAGTGGACACGCCGCCAGCCTCCAGCGAGCCACTGACGCGGCGGCAGCTGCTTGAACGGCGCCTGGCCCGCGCGGATCAGCTGGCGGCGTTATACGAAGCGGAGGCCTGGGCCTTGCTGGATGAGCTGCGCCTGCGGCACCAGCAGTTTGTGGCCAAGCCAGGGGCCAGCGTGTGGAGGAAGGGAGGCAGCGAGGGCGGTACCGCTATCTCGCAGGCGGCGGCAGCTGGTGGAGGTGCACGCCCGGCGCGAGGAGAGGGTGTGGCAGCAAGAAAGGAGGCCAGGGAAACTGCGGCAGGCGGTGGAGTGGGTAGCAGCCTGCGTGCGCTCTGGGAGCAGCAGCAGGCAGAGCGGCAACGCATGGGGGCAGCACAGGCGGCCTCTGGGAACTCCGCAGAAGGCCAGCCTGAGCCAACAACCTCAAAGCAGCAGCCACAGCAGCCGGAGCAGCAGCAAGAGGAGCAAGCGACCGATAGGTCACAGGCGCAGCAGGCGCAGCAGCCAGCCCCGCCTCGGTTCGAGGATGTCGAGGCTTTGCTGCTGTCAGGTGCTGCCTCGGGCTTACCCACACCACATGCGGCGGCATTGTTGGAGCAGCGGCAGAGCTTTGTGAAGCAGCTGTCGCTGCTGGGGCGGCTGGAACAGAGCGCGCTGGGCACGACGTGGAGGGAGCTGGATGCTGTTGGCGGCCTGGCGGTGCTGTGCGGCCGGCGGCAGCGGTACGTGCTGCGCCGCCCGGCGGTGGCCATCGGGCGTTGCACGGAGTCAAAGGGCAAGGTGTGTGTTGCGGGGCAGTTGGCCAGGGTCTGCTGCTGCAATGTTTGCATGCCGATCTGGCAGCAAGTGCGGTTTCCTGTAGTGTAGTTGCAGGACGGGTCCGCTGCATCGCCTCTTGCTGTCCGGTAACGCAATGTAACGTAACTACCAGTTGACGGCTGTTTGGGCCCCGCCCGTTCGTCTTCCAAAGCTGCCCCAGTCTCACCACCCTCTGCGTGTGCTCTTTGTTCAGTTGATATAACCCGCCACGCAACATCCTTGTCCTTGCCAAAGAGTAGCACCCCTCCTCGCTACTTGCATGTTCTTGCGCAATTTAGGTCATCACCCCCCAACCCCACCCCCACCCCCAAGCGTGCCTGCCCTTGCCCTGCAGGTGGATGTGGACCTCTCACACGAGGCCCCAGAGGGCGGCACAGCGCAGCGTGTGTCCCGGCAGCAGGCCCAGCTGTTCCTGGAGCCAGATGGGTGCTTCCGCCTGCGGTGCACGGGCCGGCGTGCTATGCTGGTCAACGGGCGGCCCCTGGCATGCGGCCAGACGGCGCCGCTGCCCACCTTGAGCCATATCAAGGCCGGAGATGTCAGCCTGTTGTTCATAGCTAATGCCGCAGCCGTGGCGCGGGCGGTGCAGCGCTCCGCGCAGCCGGCGGCGTGACGGTTGTGGGCTTGATTTGGTTTGCGACCGCATGCAACGCGCACGACACGTGGCACGGCCCACGGAAATTACGGCAGTCTGGATAACAGCACGCCCCTCTGTAACAACGAGTGGGCGGGCAGGGAGGCAGGCGCCTCTTTGGCCGCCAACTAACAGCGCAGGTCTTAGGCTTTCACTACAAACTCAGTAAGATTGTGATCCCAACGCAGCACGTGATGAAAGTCGTTTGCTTCTTGACTACTCGACTCTGACTGGCTTCTGACCTAGCTGCTCCATTCAAACTTTGCCCCACGTTGACCGCACTTTACCAGCATCCTGCAGAGCGACCCACTGTACGCTTTCCCATGTAATCAAGCCTTTCTGTCATGGTTCTTGACCTAGCCAACGATTGATGGCGCCTGCAAAACTGCGGGTGCTCACAAGAGAGACACCTGATTGACTTTGGCAGCGGCGGGTGGAAAGGGCATCGCGCAAATTCCTTCCTCGCGCCGCCTGGATTGGACGATGGCAATTCCCGTTCAACACAACAGTACTTCTCGCATCTGTCTGTGTTGCCGTCGCGCTTGAAGTCAGTTGCAACACCTGTTAGTTGCCGCCTGCTGGCGACCCCCTGTGGCTGTTGCCAAGCTGTCTTCGCCAGCGACGGGCAGGAGGCTGCCCTCTTGGTTGCCACTGGCGCCCCTCAACCCCCTGCGGCGAGCCAGGAGCGGCGTTAGCATGACCGCGCAAACACACGACCCGAACAAGCTACTGGCAGACCTGGGGGCGTGGGCAGGCAATGTCAGCACCAGTGTCTTTATTGTATTCGTCAACAAACTGCTCATGAAGAACTATGGGTACCATTTCGCCACAACCCTGGTGCGCTTGGACTGCCTCGCAACTTGGTTGTCGGACTACAGAAATCTGGGGATGGCTGTCGATCCAAGCAGAGCAAGAGGCCAGCACTGCTGCCTCTAGACTATTGGCCCCGCAACCGCCTGCCGCCGCTCGCTCCGCGTTTGTTTGCCTCCCTCTCGCAGACCGCACTGCACTTCCTGGTTTGCTCCATCAGCATCTGGTTCTCACAAAAGGCAGGCATGATCAAGAAGACCACCATGCCCTTCAATGGTGGGTGCTGGCTGCCACACGCCTGCCGTTTGGCTGTTCCTGCTGCTGGCTCCATTAGGTGCTGCAGCTACAGCTGCAAGTGGTCAGCTGGGTCACTGTTGCGTTGCTCCCTTCTTTGATGTTACTTGATGTCTAGGTCCCAGTCACATATCATCAGCTGCGTGTTGCAGTTTCCACAACCACATTCGCTGAGGGGCAGTACACCGATGCAACACCTTGATGCTGCCGCTTGTACTGCCTCTTTTTGCTGCTTCGAATCTGCCCTTTACGCGCGCTGGATCTCCCCCTTTCCTGGCAGCACCCACTTGGCGCTAAGCACGCCCTATCCCCTGCCCCTGCGCAGATCTTATGCTGTTCACTGTTATCGCCGACGTCTCCATCCTCACCCTCAACCTCTCGCTCATGCTCAACACAGTCAGCTTCTACCAGGTGCGCTTCTTGGCCAGGCAGATACTATTTTGTCGGGTTGGGCAAACATTGTTTTGTCAGGCCGGGCAGCGTCCTTTTGTGATTGGAAAGCATAGTGATGAAATGTGCAACCAAGAAATATGAACATTGGAGCCTGTCGCTTGCTGAGCCGGCTACTGTCGTTGACCAACGACTGCCGTGGCTGTGCCGTGTTGCCCTCCCGCCTGCCGGCCTAAGTGGGCTGCCTGGCTGTTTCAAGGGCTGGCTGGGAGGATATCAAGTCGTGGGCCAGCCCTGCCGTTTTGCGGCATACCTTGCACCGCCCACCACTTCTGAAACTGCCTGGACAACACCTGCAGAAGCTTGAATCGTCGACTGCACCCCACCCCCCACCCC
>JAAMXP010003272.1:2519-13900 GCA_019693395.1 Ettlia oleoabundans | reverse complement strand
CACCCACACCCACACCCACCGTCTCCGTGTATGGGTTTGTTTGACAGGCCGCTGGCCTCAGTCAAGTCCATGAGCTCTTTCTTCCCAAAGTGCTGCTGCTTGGCGGGACCCTTTTGCGCCTGCAACAGCCAACAGGGAGGAAGAGATGAAGTCTGCTAGTCCTTTTGTTGTGAGCGGTAGGCTCAATAACGACAGAAGGGGTGGCACAGCAGCGGCAGGATGTGGTACAATACCACCAGCAGCGGGCTAGCGAACGACAGACCAGTTAAAAGTGGTGATGACCAATATCAGCAGGAAAACCACTAGCAACAGCAGTGGCAAAGGAAGCGGCAAGCATGCCGGTTTGCGCCGGACCAACATGAGCCGCAACAGCGGCCGGCTGTGCCAATGCAAGGAACCAACAGCGGCAGCGGCAGATCAGAGTAGGTTTCCCCGAATTCAAACAGTATGCGGGTATAGACTTGGTAGTACAGTGGCTTCTGCACACTAGCTGGCAGCATGCAAGCACCCACCTGGAGCATGCAGATGAGGAAAGCGTAGGGGGCGCTGTGCAGCTGCGGAATATACTCCTTCTTAGCTTTCATCCCCCGCTTCCCCGCCTGCTGCTCATCCTCCTCTGGCGCTCCAGCGACAACTCCAGCTGCCCCAGCACCCGCGGCGCCGGCCGTGGCGGCCAACCTGCCGGTTGCCGCTGCCTGAATGCCTGCGGCTGCCGCCGCTGCCACTGCTTCTGCCGCCTCCTGCTTCTTGCGCTTGCGCTGGGCTGCCTGCGATAGTAGCAGTGGCAATGGCAACGGGAACAGCGGCGAGCAGAGTCAACCGGCAGTACAAGCGGTCCTTGGCACATCACATGTGATAACGACCTGCCGGACATAACGCATGTTGGCAACCCTGCAAACTGGCATCCGCTCGACTTGACCGCACCCCTTCAACCACACTCCAAGGAAACAAAGAAGACGATATGGCGCTGGCGGGTGCTGGTGACGCACCTGTGCGGCCTTCATTGCTTCCTCCTGCTGCCGTTCCCCTTCCAGCTCCTCCTCACTGGGCGGCTCCGGGGGATACTCTGAGAATAGATCCGACACTATCATCTGCATGAGTGCATAGGAGTGGGTGGAAAGTCAGCAGTGGCGTGGCGTGTCGGGTAACAAAAAGGGACAGATTGAGAACAGATCCGGCATTATCATCTGGAGGGCAGGCACGGCCGGCAGGAGAAAGACAGCAGTGAGTTGGCATGCCGCTTCATGCCGCTACAACGTGCAGGTGGGTGCTGGTGTGTGCCAAGGGGGATGCTGCTGGGCGGCCCGTGGGATACTGTGTGCTGGGTGCTGCCGGCAATTGCAGGCGCAGCGAACGGGCCGCAGGCTCAATGTTATGCTTACCCTGGCAATTGCGCTGCCCACGCCCTTGATCTTCTGCAGGCTGGCCATGTCGTGCACGCGGAATGGGTAGGTGAGCAGGCTGTCGGCGGCTTTCTTCATCATCCCCGCCATGTTGTCAGTCCCTTCCACGGCCGCCTGTTGGCGCTGCCGCCGAGCCTCGCTGGCGTGAGGACGCGCATGGGGGGCAATCAGAGAAGGCAGGGTGGTTATGAGGGGCCAGGTGGCGAGCCAAAGACGGGAGGCAAACAAGAGTCAGTTGCGGCTGGCGGCAGCTGGCAGCGCCAAGTGCAAGAACATCTCAAAGGCTAATCCTGCTGGAACTGGGCTCCCGCAGGCTTGATGAACTCACAGCAAAAACTCGCGGACCAGGGCATTGGCGGGCACCAAGCACTCGCAGTGAGAGGCCTGCGTTTCCACGGTGCGGGCCGCTGCGTGGGCCGCTGCGCTGTACTTGCCCATTGCGCGTCAGCGCAACAAGCACGTTGCACGCAGGTGCAGCTCACTACGATCACTTCCCGGAGCCGGCTTGGCAGCCGGGTATTCCGACCATGTGCTCACTGGAACGACATAGTGGAGTCGAACAGTCGAGAAAGGCGAGACAGCAAGGTTGCGTTGCAAAACAGCCTGGCGCCAGCTCAAACGGGCGCCAAATCGAAACTCCAGCCCCATGGCAGTCCCATGGCATTGGGCAATGCTTACCACCGTTCGTATAATATTATAAACAGTGATAAGGATGTCAATGGCCCCAGTCAAACCTGAGGACCTGGCCCAGCGCTTTGCGAAGCGTTTCGGAGGGAGTTCCGTTGCGTTGCAGGCGGCCCAACAGGCGAGTCTCCGCCACATTGGCCTTGGACCGCGTCTTGCGACTCGCTCTCAACTGCGACAACCCTGCCACTTAGCGCCGCCCGTTGTGCCTCATGCTGCGTGCAGGCTCTTGAGCGGCTGCAGGCACAGGCGGAAGGACAGGACAGTAATAGGGTAGAAGGTGCCATCAGTAAAGAACCATCAGCTACTTCTGCAGCACTGTCATGCTGCAGCTCGCTGCAGAAAGTGAGACACAGCTCACAAGCCTCGCCGCCAGCTCCTTGCTCATTGCTGGGTGCTGCAAGCGCCTTGCTGCCAGCCAAGCCCACAGAGGGGGTTAGTGCACAGGAAGTCGCTGCAGGGAGGGAACTTCTGGCAGTAATGAACCCCATAGAGGGCAGTCTTGAACAGGGCAATGCAGCAGAGGAGGACAGAGAGGAAGCTCTGCTGCTTTCCAGCCTGCTCAATACTGCGGCAGCAAGAGCACCTAACGGGCAGCCCAGGCTGCTTCAGAGGGTCAGCACCCAGCTGACGTCTTCCCAATCAGGCGCATCTGCAGGCCCAAGGGTGGTTCCAGCTGTGACAGAGGCCAACCTGGGTGCCAGCCACAGTGCTGAGTTTCAAGCACAAGGGGATGCAAAAAACACAGAGGAAGAGCCCGCTAACTCCACCCTTGGCAGCATGGGCAGGGGCAGTCACAGCATACACGCGAGGAGCAGCATGGAGGATGCAGCTGCAACCTCACCGCTCAGCCCTTTGCTGCAAGCTGTGATAGCTTCGGGCCCTAGCTTGACCGCCTCCCAGCAAATGCTTGATGACGCACCAGGCCTTAGCTCGACGCCCTCTCAGCATGTGTTTGATGATGTAGCAGAGCAAGACACAGTGCTCACAGGCAGCCCAACACTGGACGGCGAGGCTGCTGCCGTCTGCGAGGCCGCTGCTGGGAACAGAGGCGGCGGGAGTCTGACAAGCATGAGCAGAAGCCACAGCAGGAGCAGGACCAGGAGCAGGAGTAGCAGAAGTAGTGGAAGACGCAGCAGAAGCACCAGCGTAGGCGGCAGGGGCAGCAGCAGGAGCAGCAGCTGTGGTGCCAGCCCGGCAGCTTCTGCCGAATTTGGTGTAGATGCGCCTTTCAGCCCTAGCGGTGGAAGTGCCAGCATGAGCCAGCTGGCAGGGACGAGCAGGGAGGTGGAGGAAAGGGGGCTGGGTGCTGAGGGCTGTGACTCACCTGGAGTTGTGCCCACCTCTGGCCAACACAGCCCAGCCCACTCCCCTGCTGAGTCCCCGGGGCCTGCAGCTGCTGCTACTCAGGCTGTTTGGCGGGCTGCTGAAAGTGAAGATGCACCGCGCGGAGTGCAGCGGATGCGGCTGCCGCCCGTGCCACGGCAGCAGCAGCAGCTCGGTGGAAGAAGAAAGGAGAGTAGCGGCAGGCCAGTTAAGGAGGCGTTGAGGCAGCGGGTGTGGAGCTTTGCGGCCATTCCACAGAGATCAGCTAGCATACCCACCAAAGGTGGTGGCCCAACACTGTCACGCACATCAGAGGCAGGAGGAAAGCTTGCTCCTGGCGGCAAGCCGGCCTTCTACACGCGGGCCGCCTCTCCAAGGCCGGCAGGCACAGCAGGCACAGCAGGCACAGCGCTGCGGCGGCGGCCAGCCTCAGCTGGCGCCTCTGAGCAGCTTGTGCCGGCACCAAAGGCAGCCAGCGAAGCGAGCGCAGCAGCACGGCGGCCGAGGAAAGAAAGGCTGGAGCAGCTGGCACAGCACAAGCACTGCGGCGTCGCTTCCAAGCGGCAGCGGCGGCAGCTTGTTGTGACTGACCGGAAGCAGCCACACAGCAATGCGGGACCACAGGCTCTGCCAGTACCAGCGCTTCCTGCTGGCACGACTGCTAAGCCTGTCTCTCGCGGCTGTGAAGTGGAAGCTGGGAACAGGGAATTGCACACTGCCATGCACACCAGCTTCGCTGCATGGCACCCCAGGGAAGCAGCACCGCCAGCAGCCACACCTACGGTTGCCGCAGATGTAAAGCAACAGCCCATGCAGCTTACGCAGCCTCAAGCACCTAGCTTCATCACCACTAAGAAAGCATGGCCGCAACATCTGGGGCGACAGCTCAGCGACCGTGAGCTGCAGCGTGCCACCGGGGCCTACAGCGAGGAGCGGTTTCAGCGCCACATCAGCAGCCTGGCTGCAGCGCTGGTGGCACGTCAGCAGCGACGGTGTGAGGCAGCTGAGAGGGCGGCGACAGGTGTGGCTGGCTGCCTGATTACCTGCACTGTCAACTGTGTCTGAGTGTCTATGCTGTCAACTATGACCACCTGTGATCTAAGTTGCTATGTCAGGGTAATTGGTTGCTTGTAAATAAAACAGCCTTCTTTTCGTTACTGTTCGCAGCTAAACTAACTTGCCTTGAACTTGGTGCATTCTGCGTTGCAGGAGTGGATGCCTTTGTGGCTAGCGTGCACCAGCTGGACACGGGCGCAGCACCCACCACAGACTGTGAGAAGGGGTATACTGGTAACTACCAGGACGTACCTCCTTGCACAGCTGCAGCAGTTGACGCAGCACCTGCAAGCGCAATGCCTGCCGGGTTGATATCGCCAGCCAAACGACCAACTTCAGAGCAGCAGGAGAACTTTGAAAACTCGGTCGGTACCCAAAAGATGCCGACGGCTGGCAGGGAGCAGGCAGCGCTGCCTGTCACGGGCCCAGGAAGCCCAAGAGGCACATGCGCAGCCGAGCTGGGTGCTGAGGGCCCGCCGCAGAGCCCCAGTGAGAGGCTGCTGCATTGCCAGCACCAGAAGCTGCTGCCGCTGCAGCTCCAGTGGCGGCGCCGGCCACCATCTGCGCCAGCACAGCGGGGGACTGGGTGTTCAGCCCTGTTGCAGCAGGAGCAGCAGCAAGAGCGGCAGCGCCCACTGACCGGCAGTCCAGGGAAGGTCAAGTCGATCATGCAGGTGGGTGTTATGGGCCACCCTGGCGGTACAGCATGCTGGTCAACGGCCGTACCGCAGCTTGGCAAGCTGGTGCTGGCCATGCGTTGGGCATGCGCAAGCTTGGCCAGCACCAGCTTGCCATCAGGTGTTCCAGCGGTATGTAGCTGTGGGTCTGCTGCCTTGGGCTGTCGGCTGCGCGGTCACCCTCTTGCGAGACCTTGTGTACCGCCAACAAACCTCCTGTACCGCCAAACAATGTTACTTTCTTATTGCGCCAATCCAACCTTCTGTACTGCCAATTTGACCCTTTGTACCGCCAATGCCCCACCTGTGTAGGTCAAGGGCGAGCACGAGCTGGCCTTGCGCCATCTGCAGCAGCTTCCTCGGCCCTTCCGCGCCTCCCCCCTTCCTCTTTCCTCCATATTCTGAGGTGCCACTAGGTGGCGCCACATCAGCAGCAGCAGTGCCAGCTGGCGCCTCATCCGCAGCATCGTCACTGTGCAGCGCCGCCAGTCAGAACAGGCCCGAAACGCCTGCTGTGCTGCATGCCAAGCCGGTTCCCGTGTCCACCTTGGAAGCGCGCTACGCCCTGTTGGTGGCTGAGCTGCAGCTGAGGCCTCGTTGCGTGCATGTGTCTGGCAAGCAGCTGACTGCAGGCCCCAGCTTGCAGCCCCAACGTCTGGCCACAGCACCTGCCTCCCCAGCTGCTTGGGAGCCAAGGGTTGACAGGAGCCATGTGCAAGGTAGGCAGCCGACTGCACCCCTTTGCTCACACCAATTGGTCCAACGTCTGGCCACAGCGCCTGCCAGCCATGCTGCTAGTAGTAGTCGCAAGTGGGCGGCTAGCGGGCGACCAGCAAGGGCAGCACACAGCATGACGAGAAGGTGGGGTGCAGCTGGAGCTGGGTTGGCAGCAGGCGCAGCACAGTCAGCAGCTAAAGCAACGCTGGCAGAAGGTACAGCACAGTCATCCCCAAGAACCACTATGTTTGCAGCTGAGGAGCAGCCGGATGGTTCCATGCTGCGCCAGCGAGAAAGAATCATCACTAGCAGCCTAGGCATGGCCCCTCCTGATCGCAAAACCGTCAGCCGTCACACCATCAGCTGCAGACGCAGTGCACCTGGAGTTGAAGGGAGCGGCGGGGTGCAGCAGATTCCAAACATTGCTGGCTTGCAAAAAACTGGGCTTGCAAATGAGACTCGTCACAGGGAGCAAACCTGTGAAGCCAGTGTTGGACCACCATCACCTGCCCATAATGCAGCAGTGCTGGCTAAGCAACACTCTGGAGTCAGTGCTGGGTCGCCACCACCTGCCCACGAAACAGCGGCAGCTCCGCCACCCAAACCGAGCGCTGATGCTGTTGCAGAGCCAGCCGAGAGGCCCAGCCCTGATACCGATCCACAGCAGAGCAGCGGCTCCGTCACGGTTTGGCCCCAAGGTGGCGGCAAGTGCCTGCCAGATGGCCCGGCAGCCGCACGTGCTGATGTACTGCAAGCACAGGGTGCAATACCGGCAGCCCAGGAGGAGGAGGAGGAGCTGCCAGCACGGAGTGCTCTACAAGGGGGGCAGCCTGCACATTCTGACTTGATAGGGGAGCCACCAGAGCGCAGCAAAGGCGAGCAGCAGGGGAATGATGCTCAACTGGGAGAGTCTGTCGACAACTGCCGGCGCTGCCCCAGCCCTGGAAGCCAAGCAGCTTCACCCCCTGTGCGCCACCCCAGCCCTGAGAGTCAAGTGACATCAAAGCAGATGTGCGCCAGAAGCAGCAGCAGCCTGGCATCCACCAGCAAAGGCAGCAGCAGCTCGGCGAGCAGCAAGAGCAGCTCAGCAGCGCCCCCTGTGCCAGCTCGCCAGCTGTCAGCGCCTGCCAGCCTTGAGCGCCCCAGCCCCACAGGGCCAGTTGTGTTGAGGCTGGGCTCAAGGGCCGTTGCAGAGCTAGCGCAACCTCCTCCTTGCCTATCTAGCGCTGATCGGACCCTATTCGAGCCGCCGCCGCTGCTGCCGCTTCCCAGAAGTGCCAGCACCCAACAAATGCCGCCGAAGCCCAGCCAGGCTGTAAGCCCTCGGCCTAGTAGCCAGTCAGCCGCCAGCAGCTCCTCACAAGACCTGGCAGCCAGGCAAGCGGCAGCTGTCTCCGTTCTTAATCAGGCTGCCGTGGCTGACTCCCCACCACTCAGGCAGGCAGCGCCTTGCTCTCCTTCTTGGCAAGCTAAGTCACCGTCAGGCAGGCAGGCTGCCAGGCAAGCAGCAGCTTGCTCTCCTGAGGCTGGCATTGCGGTGCCCCTGCGCTTGCTTCAGGGATCGGCAGTCAGCTGCAGCCCGGGACAGCTTCCACCCTCTCCACCAGCCTGGGCGGAAGTGTCAGCCGTCGGTAGCTTGCATGACGAGCGCATTCCTGCAAGCTCGTGCGGTCAACTGGCGGCGGACGGCAGTACAGAGGATATTGATATTTCCACGACTGCCACAAGTGAGGGACTTGGCTTCACTGGCAGCCAACTTGATTTCGCTTCTGGCATCTTAAGCCCAACAACGAGGCATCAGCTGCGCAGTGACACGCCGCTGCAGCACGTGGCGGCAAGGCACAGGCAGGCGGAGGCGGCGGCACGCGCCGAGGTGCTACACGCGCTGAGGCGGAGCGGCGCCAGCTCGGCGCTGCTGACGCAAGAGGGTTCGCACGCTTAGCACGCATGGGACAGGCTGTAGTCATATACATGGCTGTCTAGGATCTCAAGTCCGTCCGAGTTCTGCACACGTAACATTGGGACGGCGGCATTAGTTCCACAGTTTATACATGTATAAAGCAGCAGGCCACAAAGCAGGACCAGGAAGGAGGACGGAGCATGTGGTTACTTCAACCGCAGCATGTTGTGGATTGCCTGTTGCTAGCACAGTATATTGAAACCCTTATATGTCGCAGCATATGAGTCAGTCTGTAGTATGTAGCCACATGTGTCTGCATGTGGGAAGTCGGATGGGCTGGAAGCGTCCACAAGTGAAAAAGTGCACTGCTGCTCATGGTGGTAAGGAAGAAAGTCAGACTGGGCCCATGGGCCGCAGCGTGCCACCATCCTGTCGCCGTGCCCTCATTGGCGCATCTTTCCGTCATCGGCACCACTGCACCCTTCTATACAGTTCGGTGGTTCGGGTTTGCTCACCAGCGAGTTTCGGCGACACGGCATCAAGAGTTTCGACAACACGGCCCTAGCCCACTGCTCTGGCCCTGCTCTGGCACGCTCACCTTGCTTTGAGCTTTTCCCTCCCTGTCCGTGGCGAACAGTGCAACCTTCCTGCTCCATCGTGCAGCTGCTAGCCAGTCAGTACCCTTGCTGCCCGCCCACTGTCGCCCCACCTGCTGATAGAGGAGGCGGATGCGGTACTGCAGCAGGCAGCAGCACCAGAGAAGCTGCGTTGAAGGAGGCGGAAGTGATGCGGGACAGGGTGCTACGGTAGGCGGCGGCAGAACGGGTGGCATGGGCTGCAGCCAAGTCGCACCATGACGCCGCCTTGCAGGAGGCGGTGAAAGGCCAGTCGGCCATGCAGGGCATTCTGCAACACCGTATTGCCCATGAGCAGGCAGTACAGGAGCAGATGACCGCCAATAGGGCGGCGAGGAACGGGGCGGAGGGCAAGCGGGAAGCTGCCGAGAAGCGGGCAACGGCAGCGCAGGCGGCCAGGCAATGGGCGGAGCTGGCGGTGGCAATCAAGCAGCGGGAGGTTGCAGAGCTAGCGGCCAAGCTCCGGGCTGCTGATCAGACAGCAGCAGCTGAGAAGGCAGCTAAAGCGAAGGCAGAAGCAGCGCTGGCAGCCAAGCAGCGGGATGTTGAAGAGCTGACTGCCAAGCTTGGGGCTGCTGAGGGGCAGGCAGCAGCTGAGAAGGCAGCCAGGCAGCAGGAGATTGAGCAGCTGAAGGGCACGCTGCGGGCTGCAGAAGGGCAGACTGCAGCAGAGAGTGCAGCCAAAGGGCAGGCAGAGGCAGGGCTGCCAGCCCAGATGCGGCAGCTAGAGCATCTGGCGACCCAGGTTCGTACTGCTGAGGGGCAGGTAGCAGCTGAGCGGGCAGCCCAGGAGCAAGCGGCGGCAGAGCTGGCAATCATGCGGCGGGTGGCGGCAGTGCAAGCTGCGAAGGTGCAGGAGGTGGTGGAGTCCCGAATGGTCGCCGCCCTGGCTGGTGCGGCACAGCTGTTGGAGCTGATGCGGGAGGCCGAGGAGGGTCGCAGGGTGCAGCAGGCGCTGCAGCAGTATCTGCAGGCCGGTCTGACGGACCTCACGCAGCAGCCACAGGCGCCGCACCAGCAGCGGCAGGCGCCGTAAGATGCAACAGCAGCAGCAGTTGCCGTAACATGCAGCAGCAGGCAGCAGCAGGCCGCTGCGACGGACCCCATGCAGCAGCAGGCACCACTCCACCAGCAGCAGCAGGTGCCGTAAGATGCAGCAACGGGCAGCAGCAGCAACAGCAGCCTTCGCTCGAAAATCTAGCAGCATGCACCGTAAGATCCCGCAGCAGCATTTGGCAGCTCAGCCCACGCCCAAGGGCGCATCCTTTCTACCTTTTTTTGCGGTTCTAGTGGTTGGTGCTGCATACCACACCCAAAGGCACATTCTTTCTATGTTTCTTATTTGCTTTGCTACTGGCTGGTGCTGCAAACCATGGCTCTTGCAGCCGTCCTGCAAGCTGTCCCGCAAGCTTGGGCATGTCGGGTATCTGCCACATCAGCTAGCCACGGCATGGTTCCATTTCACGCTTCTTGCTGCCGTCACCCAAGCTTACTTTGCACATTTTTTCTTTTTCATCTCACATCTGCACAAGCACACATACCGCCACCACAACCATCCCCTGACACGTGCATGCATACGCGCACCCACATGTTAACAACAGGCAACCTTTGTGGGCTCACTTTTCTGAGGCTACGTTGTACTTGTCGCCCGCATTGCCCCTGGGCTTTAATCTGATATGATGCAGTGCTCCACACTCTGCCTTTAGAGCGCCTCTCAGCCCCTCTCTACTACATTTCAACACGAGTTGAGTCCTAACAGGCAGTACAATATATCTCAGCTTGGTCAATGTACTGCAGTCCCCGCACGCAGTTGTAAGAAGATGTCTTTGCATGCCGTGAGGGAGCACGATGAGGAGGGGGGCCCTATAGAGTGGTCAACCCCAGCAGTCAAGCTGGAGTATGCTTTGCTTTTTGTGTTTACAGTCTGCCTAACCGCAACGGAACTTGCAACACAGACCCCAGTATGGATGAGAAAGTTCCGATGATGAACTTACCAGGTCACCGAGCATTGCCCATGCTGTGGCAGCTGCATAGAGCAGCACTAGCACGAGGCTGTTGCACCACGCCGCTCTCAAGCCTTCAAGGTTGGAAAAGTTACATGGAAGATTATTCCGTTACTTTACCATTATATGCTGTAATAATATCTCTTTATTATTTCACTGTGCAACGTAAATCGTCCACATCTCAAGAGTGATTCAACTACTGCGTGCTGTGCATGTGCGAGGGTGCAAGAGGAAGGAACAGCAGTGGAAATAATGCAAAGCAATATAGGTGGTTAATGCAAAGTGCAGGACTTGAGTTGTTTGGACGGACAAGGGTGTATGCCCGGTTTGGTGGTGGTGTTGGTGCTGGTGGGTTGAGCTGGGTGGGATGGGTGGCACAATTGATTGGGGGGTTTGAAAGGTTGAGTTGCGGTGCTGATACGCAAAGACGAAGGCAAATTTCGCAGTTGGCACATGCTGCCGAAGGCGTGGTGTAAGCCTCCATCAATGCCAACATGGCCAGGTTCAAAAGTCCAACACCTGCTGCCGCCGTTGCGCTGTAATGCAACACCTGCTGCCGCCGTTGCGCTGCAATGCAACACCTGCTGACCCCGTTACGCTGTACTGCAACAGCTGCTGCCACCGCTACGCTAATGCAACACCTGCTGCCACCTTTATGCTGTAAATCAGCAGCTGCTGCGGCCGCTACGCTGCAATGCAACACCTGCTGCTGTCGCCAAGCTGTCAGCAGGTCAAGGCCAGCAGCCGCCGGCTCTCCACCGCCATCAGCAGTCAGTATCACACGCCCTTTAATGCAGCTGCCTCAGTGGTTGGGAAGGCCTTGCTGAGCTGAGCTGGCAGCGTGGCGTGCTGCACACAACCCTGGCCGCCGAAGAAGGGGTGGCTGAGGGCTTCCCGTGCCAAAAGGCCCGAGTTGTAAGGCAGGATGTGGCCCTTCAACCTGCAGAAGGCGGGAAGTGTGTGTGTGTTGGGGGGGGGGG